>JASAND010028620.1:0-80226 GCA_030248195.1 Trissonchulus latispiculum
AGTCCTGTCACGCAAAAGTCCGCAAAAGTCCTGTCACGGTCGCCAGTTTGTCGAATATTGAAATTCTGTATGTATATAATTTATTCAATAAAGATTGGAGGTTCATGCTGGAGTGTGTAATAAGTCTGATTCTACCCTACTTAATCGCTAACCTAATTAAACTAGACGGCACGACCCTAATTTTCACACGGATTTACTTTCAAAGAACACAAAATACAAAGTTCCAACACCTTCAAACGTAAAATAACATTTTGATAATTTCAAATAAACATTGGCAAAACGGTACAAAATAAGAAACGGCAAGCACAAATGGACTTTAACAAATCTCAAAATAAAGAAACAAACCGTATGAGAATAGCAAGTATCAGTGTGGGTGTGACCCCAAACGATTCCCCCCGACTAACCAACAATTCGCGCCAAAGATGATGATCACAACTGGGCGCCCAAAAAACCGCCGCACACTAGAAAGTTTGATACCAGAATGATTGAAAACGTAATCAAAATGGCGGCGAAGACATATTAGCTATGTACGGCCTTGGACCGTACACAGCAGTCAAATTTAGATTAATTTTAATGAAGTTAGCACTCACTTTTGAATAATTTAGGGTGAAATCAAGGAAATATTCTACAACAGCACTTTTGATGTGGTAAAGGCTAGGTTCTGCCATAGAAAAATATCAATTCCACGTTTTGTATTAATTAGGAGTCATGCTGACCAACAGCCAACACACCAGTCTAGAAACTTGCTAAAAGCTAAATTTTTCGACTATGCAAATATCAACCTTCAGCTAACAACAATAATTTGCGACGAGTAACTGGATATTTTAATAGAATGACACTGGTTGCGACAGCATTTGTTAAATTACTAGCCATAAATTAATATGGAAACATTTTTCATATCATCGGAGGTCTTGTTACAAGAATCGTTTGACGAAGCTTGCACTAAGTTTCGAAGATGCATGTACCCATAAGCAGTAAAGAGTTGTGCCAGGGAAGTGAAGCGGGCTTCGGGCCCAGCCCGAGCCCGGCCCGAGTCCTCTGTTGGGCCCGGCCCGACTCGGGCCGCTCGGGCCGTTCGGGCACTCGGGCCGCTCGGACCTCTCGGGCCACTCGGGCTTGAGTATTTGAGTAGTTTGTCATTGCTGCAAAATATTGATCTTTTCGTTGTGACTTGTGGCTTTCTTTGTCCACACACTGTTGTCTTCTTCGATGCTTAACATACATACGTATTAGATATACAACATATCAGAAGCGATACATTTGAAGGAAAATATATCTAGACAAGTTAAGAACATAATTCTACTATCCAAATGCTATTAGCAAGCATGTTGCTAAATGCTAAACTTTATACAGGTTTTCTCTATCTGCAAAAGGTTATGGACTAGTTAGCGGCAATTTGTCTTCAAACTTTGTAAAATTCAAAAGGAACTATTTTAGTTACTCTGCCTGCGGCGTCAGACAGACCCTGGTTTGGTACAAGGAAGCTAACAATTAAAGCTTTGCCAACTTACCACTTTTTAGTCAGTGGTCAATTGTGTGTTTAAATCTGCTAAATATAAGCTGTGTGAGTGATTTATCTTTATCCTTTTTGGATGATTCAATACTTAACCAAAAACTTTACAATCTCTAAGATACATACGCTTTATAGCTCTGGTGTGTGGCGTGTGGTTACAAATTAGTGCTCAAAGCATTATCTGAAACTTATTAAATGAAAAGCTTCTAACAATAGCTAATGTTGCACTTGAAGTTACAGCTAGTTGAACCATGAAAGTTCATTTTGGGTTTACCGCTACGTAATACTAATAAAACTGCTCGGGCATACCGGATGTGATTTGAGCCATTTTTCGACTTCTCCGCAGCTGTCGGGCTATATTTGGCCACTCGTGCCGCTCGGAACTGAGTTGGCAAAACTAATAATTTATCTGTCTGCAAAAGTTTCAAGGGTCCAGTCCAAAAGCACGGAGCAGGTTTAAAACATCGGTTTTTAAGTTGTATTGCACAAATTGTTCAAATATCTTCAACATTAACCTCGCTTGCAAAAATAATCTGCAAACCATATAGTACTAAATATGTTGATTTATACAATAATCATAAAACTGATTAAGCTAAACAACAATCTGCAGCGACAGACAGATTTAAATAGCTTCATGCTGCAAAAATGCTCAACACTAAAATATAGGGAAAAACAGATTAATATTGCGCATCGAACACAAAATTAAGCCAAAATTTTACTTTGATAAGCCAAAAATTTTTAAAATTTGTGATAGATTCGGTAAACTGAGTCAAGACCGGGTCAAAGCTCTTGACCCGGTGACCCGGTGACCCAGTCCAAAAAATGATCCGAACTGACCCGGTGACCCGGTCCAAAAAGTGATCCGAACTGACCCGGTGACCCGGTCCAAAAAGAGATCCGAACTGACGCGGTGACCCGGTCGAAAAAGTGATCCGAACTGACCCGGTGACCCGGTGACCCGGTCGAAAAAGTGATCCGAACTGACCCGGTGACCCGGTGACCCGGTCGAAAAAGTGATCCGAACTGACCCGGTAGCCCGGTCCAAAAAGTGATCCGAACTGTCCCGGTGACCCGGTCCAAAAAGTGATCCGAACTGACCCGGTGACCCGGTGACCCGGTGACCCGGTCCAAAAAGTGATCCGAACTGACCCGGTCGAAAAAGAGATCCGAACTGACCCGGTGATCCGGTGACCCGGTCCAAAAAGTGATCCGAACTGACCTGGTGACCCGGTTCCATCTCTGGTGCTTAGTCACTCCATGTCCGAAAATATAAATTTTATACCTAAAATGTCAAAGAAGATCGCATGCAATTTGCCTTAATAGTAGATGCAGCGACAGCTCCTCTCCTATACATATTCACACAACCTATCTATTGAAAAGCTATTTTTCATTTAACATAAATTTGATTAATTAAGCCCAACACAAATTTAACCTTATCTCCCGGATTCTAACTTGTTTTCTAGTTCTACTTTTTTCGAGTTACAAGTAGCTGTATTCAGGAATCCTTCTTTCGATATTATTGCTGTCGTGTCCAAATGCGGTTCCATGCTTATTATTCTCATTGGAGTACGCTGGCTGCCGCGCACGTGGCCTAGGTCAATACTGTATGGTTTTCATTCTGCTTATTTCGAATGTGACACAGTGACACAGTCAGTAGACCGTCGTTCTTGATTATCGGTCTGATCCCCTCCTGATCCCCTGCCCCAGGGGCCGATGTTATAAGACTTGGATTTTCTGAAACCCGGGTTTCGTAGTTTTTGGGGTTAACCCTGAAATTATGGGGTTGGGTTTACCCTAGGGTCAACCCAATGTTATCAAACAAATTTGGGGTTGGGTTACAGAAGCCCTATTTTATTGGGGTTAACCCTTAGTTAGCCCTGAAATCCATTTTGGCTGCTCTATAGTTAAACCAAAATTAACCCCAAAAATAGGTGTGCTGTTTTATTTATATTTTTGGAACTTGAAGTGGAGAGGGTGTCCCGAGCGAAATCCATAAATTAACATACACTAAAACCCGGGTTTCAGACTCAACCCTCTCATCTAGCACGGTTGAGATTTGGCGATTATAACCCACTATAACCGTGTTTTTAACCCGGTTTCATAATAACACTGGGTCTAAATATAACCCCAATGTAACCCAAAACCCTGTCATGAAACCCGGGTTTCGAAAACCCTGTTCTAACCCAACTTTAATTCCATCGGGTTTGTGTTGTTAACCCATTTTTAACCCGAGTTTAGCTTGAAACCCGGGTTTCTGCCTTTGATAACATCGGCCTGTGCTATAATTTTTCGAGTAACATTTACAATAGTGAAATGTATTTATTTTGTTTCTTGTATTTGTAAAACACCAAGATCTTTTCAAACCAAGGCAAGCAAATACCTTTTTCACTTTGTGCGACCTAATCAATTTGTCAGAAACTCTATCTGTCAGAATAAAATTCCACTCTTTACTACCCAGTACAGTCTTGTTCCAATATTGGCTTCGCTATTCTCACAAGCTAAACTAAAAAGTTCAATTCTTCAATTCGCTCATTCTCTCATCAATTTACCACTACATTCTCTTAAATTCCATTATCAAATTTTATTTCACCGACTTCATATTTTCTCATCAATTTACGGAATTCGATTAGGACTGTTGAAAAGTGCCTAAGTCTTTGCACGATAACCCGAACGTGAGATTTTTCTGACAAACCATATGCTGTTTTTTCTCAGCACTCGGTGTCTTTAACTTAGCTTAGCTTTGCTTGATCAGGGATTAATTCTATTCGCAGGCGTAGATGGACACTACCTCAATCCGAAGCTTTCCGGTTCTGTGGCAAACGTGTGCTACGTGTGCATTCACTCATTTATACGTGGGAAGCTCCGAGTGCGGGCACGAGTGCGCGAAGCGCACGAGTGCCACGCACGAGGGCTTTCCATGCGACGTGCGCAGTAGAAGTTAGTGAACAGCGCTAAGGTGTGTTGTAAAGTACTTATACAACGATTAAATCTATCCTTAATTGATGAAACCTTACTCGTTTATGTTGCAGCTGACAGATATGTCTAGACAAATTTCAGTGTAAAGTGGCACCAATCTCATTGCTTGCCATGGCTGGGAGGCCTATTTTTTGGTGTGCAATGCATCTATCAAAAGATTTTGAGTACACAAACCTAGCAAGATTCCGCAGACACTGGTGGGCTGGGTTTAGGCTTATAAATTTTCCACGGAATAGCACTGTATCTTTCGGAATCTTGCCGTCTAAGTTTTGTTGTTTCATAATTCCATGGAAAATCTCCGATGAAGCTGGAAACTGGCCAGCCGTGCCCTTAACTATGAAGTTTCACACATCTAATACATATAAAACATCCTCGTCTTTAAATCGATTTATCGGAATCTAGTTAGTCAGTTTTAAGTGACAAAACATTCCATGGAAATCCTCCCATTTGGTTGGAAACCGGTTGTCCGGGTTTAAGCTCTAAAATGTTCCACGGAATGTGCCAATAAGTTTTTGAAACGCCTAATCTGCGGAATCTTGCTAGGATTGTGTACTCAAAATGTTTTGATAGATGCACAGCAGAGCTGTCTAGGTTGGAGCCCTGCTGTACACACTGCTGAAGTACGCAGGAAACTGTATGCTTCAGCTACTTAGATTAGGGACAGGCCTCCTAGCGTGCAGCGTACGTATAACTTAGTTATACGCACGCTGCACTGTGCATTATCTGATTTATTTTTTCACAGTCTCTACACAGAAAAAGTGCAAAAGAGTTGTATAATCGATTTTAAAGATAGTTTATTATGTAAGCAGTGATATTTATACTTCAACCCATGAAATACTCATACCGCATGTTAGTAACTTTTTTTGTGTGCGTTTGAGAATTTGCAAATTAGGGTTTTGATAAAAAGTGAAGGGGAATCGTATTAAGGAATCTCGTCAAGTTCAACAGTCTATGTTAAGTCTTTTTAACGAAGTTACCACGGGGCGCTTTTACACAACACTTCAGAACGCGTACATTTATACAGGCAATCTGCACTCGTGCACACTCCTGGATATGAGATTTGCACGTTTGCAAAGTTCACTCTCGTCTCCTCCACACAATTTGTAGCAATCATATTATTATCGCTAGCTTTATCACTAATAAATATGTAGAGAGCATGAAAAGGAGGAATCGTATTAACATTTTTATTCAATTTACGTCTAAAATATTTTCAAAACAAAGTACAGTTATAGTACAGCCGTGACACATTAGACTAGAACTTCGCTCACAGCAGGGCCATAGTTACCAATATGTAACAATTTCTGCCATTGGAATTGTGCAAAAAATCTAGAATAATTTAATAATTGTTTGTTTTATAAAGCCTGAGGAATTTGTGTGTGTATCGAAAATAAAGTTTTAACTAAATAGCAGTTTTATGTATATTAGCACATGTTTCTGTAAGTTTCTTGCATTTGAAAAATCTTTGCTCAGATGTTGATGACAAAAGTTTAAGTTTAACTACGAGTCATCAATTAGAACACAGAACAGACGTTTTCGATTTTGAAATTGAAATTAATACATTAGCAAACATGCATATATACGTAACGCATGAATCGGACACAGAAGTTCTTTGAAATGAAAGTACACACAAATCATACCAGCCCTATCGTAAGCCATTGTTTACACGCATTTATGGTGAAGAGTTTTTATCAAGCAAAAAGCGGGTGAGGGCTAGGGCAGAGCAAACATAAGATACCTCCTACGCTGTGGCGCAACAGAAAAAATGAGCATTCACTTGCCTAGTTGGTTATGCTTAACAACTAAAAAACTGAACTTTTTCTTCTAGTTTACCACTATTTGGCCATCTAGCATCAAGGTGTGTGCCATTACATCCGTTGAATTAAACGATCAAATCAGTAATCAATGATGAATGAAACAATGACTGAGTCCACAGTACATGCATTCAACTTTACCATTGACATTTGGCAATTTTCTACATATTCATACTATTGCCTTGCGGGAATGCTGACGTTAATAATTGACAGCCTGTTGGTTGGTACAATCATGAGAAACAAAGAACTTCGGTCCCGGAAAGAAATGATAATGATTTGCGGTCAGTGTATAGCGGACACAGGAATGAATGTCGGTGGCATACCTTTTTACGTTCACTACGTGTATTTGCTGTTAAACAATTCTTTATGGCAACCGGTATCGCCTTGGTATTGCATGAAGAAAATACACACCTTCTTCTACATAGTTGGAGCCCAGGCGTGCGCTCTTGTAAACGTTGTGTTGGCTATTGATCGTGTTTTGGCTGTTTGCTATATAAACCAGTACGCTATAATGCACAAGCGCAATACAGTTGCTATGATTGTTGCTGCATTTTCCGTTGCAGTTATCTCATATTTGGTGGGCGCCGGAATATCATATGGTTTATCTGACGAAATTATTGTATTTTCTATGTGCTACAGTACCTGGGCGTCAAGTGCAAGATATGCTTTCTACAATAACCTGCTGATCTGCATTGGCGAATCATTCGGGATTGTCGTCTATGTATTCGTAATTTGGGTATTAAAATTTCGATACAAAGCCACAACTCACAGTTCTCTGCAAGCGACCCAGCAGAAGCGTCAAATCAAAATGACTAAAACAATGGCCTGGACTGTGTCATGTACCTTTGTATTTTACGTTATACCGTATTTGTTTCAGGCGATTGGTTCTGCGGTAGGAATTGTAGTGTCGTGGCCACTTTTGGGGGACATTGCTTGGATTTTAATTGATTCCAAAAGCATGTTAAACGGAATTATCTATCTGGTAAAGCTGCACGAAGTTCGCAGTCAAATATTGTGTTCAAGACCGTTTAGAAAGGAGAAAACCACAGTTACTATGGTAGATAGCAAGCATTAAAGCCAAAGCGGAGTTTTGGTCAGATAAAATGGTTAATTGGTTTGCTGGCTTTTATACTATTGTGTTTAAAGCAGATGATCTTCTTGCTTAAATCTTGCTGGAATAAATAAATTAATGAACTTAAAGATTGTCGAGTGTTGATGTCTTCAAATTCAATGGACTGCAATCTACATCTTGCATGAATTCTATAGCTTATCCAGGGTTTTTGTATGCCGTTATTGTGCAAGATGTGCAGCAATGGTTGAAAAAGTAAAGGACAAAGCTCGCGGCTCGCGCTGTGAATTGAATTTGTTGATATGGATTTCTTAATGATGCGTGCAAGCTGACATGGGTATACCCCAGTGGTATACACTGTGGCTGCATTGACAATTTTAGATAAATGACAGACATCCTCGGTCACAAATTATGACAGGACTCATGTTTACGTTTTCTGGTGCAATGTGAGTGTAAGCTGATACTAAACTTGTGCATGCATCACATGATAAACAGCTATCTCGAATAAAGACGCCATTTTCACCGTCTTCAACTCCAAATGCAGAGACCGACCAGTGGAGATACAGCTCAAGATGAAGTGTGTCAATGGTAAACGTTTTTTTAGATAACGGATCAATTTGGTGATCATAAAGCAGGTTCGACAAAACAGTGTTGTGCATTTGTTAACTGATCAGTATTCATTACAATTACAAATCTCGCTGCCATTTAGAGTACAATAAAAATTATACAACGTAATAGAATTGGCACTAGCTTCATTGTCATTTTAATTTTAACTCCGTTTTGTGTTGCCTTAGGTTTTTTCCTAGTATATTTCATAGCGAAACTTTATTGGACAAGCTCACCTGCACAAAAGTCTGTGTTATATCCTATCGAAATTAGCCTTGAACTTAATTGTTCAGACTTAGAACAATAATTGCTGCTAAACTTCTCTATTCTGGCTGTATGGATGAAAACCGTATTCATTACTCATGTATGTTTGAATTTGACAGACTGCAGCGAGACAATTTTGTTGTCGTTGTTTGTTGTTGAATCCAATTCCAGGACTACAAACCAAATGACACTTATATTTGAAAGTGCAGCAAACCAACAATAATTTATATTTGTTACATGCAACATAACTACATGAAAAAGCCGTCCCCATTTCTCTATTTATTCGGTTAAATTTGCTTTGGCTTTGTCAATCCCAGGTCTACTATTGACAGCAATAGCTCGACTGCACCAATCACAGATATTCCACATGCTATTCCAAGCATATTTCCCAAATCACTAATAACAGTGGTTATCTGAAGCGTAAATTCAGATTCCACAAAGAATACGTTTGCAGGAAACATTCAAATGACATATAAATACTGACACTATATGCAATACTTTGTTCAATTATAACTCCTACAGCATTGTGTTCACCATATAGAATTAAAACATATTTTGCAATGCATTAAGCTGATGAGTCCACTCCAGGATGATTTTTCAGGTAGTTCTTTAATAATTTTTGAAATTCCATTTAAGCAAATCGGAGTATATCTTTTGCTGGAAAGTTTTCCTATGGTTTACGAAAGTATACTTCCATATTCTGCGACAACATAATTTTGAATAACACTTCTAAAGAAAATAATGCAATCAAAGCTGGAACATTTGTCATGCTGTCATTACAAGTGGAAACATAGTGGAAACATGGGTGCTGCCAAGCAAACAACAATTGATTAAACTGTTAGTCGTTAAACCTTTTCACAATTAAACTTACAGTTTCCTTAAGCAATTCATTATATACCACGATGAATGCATCCTTATAGTAGATATTAATCAGTGAATATGTTCTAAAAAGATGTTTTGTGAGGGTGTTAGAAGTTATATGGAATCTTTCATTAATAGTATCGTCCGACATTATTTCATACTGTGCTCTTTAGAATGGGGGCTTCATTGTTTCCTTGTGCAATTTACAATTTTATGACCGTCGCCTCTATTATTGTTTTCGAGTATTGTCTTTCCTATTCTAGTGTGTAAAAGTATTCAAGTTTTTTTCAAATTCAATGAAATCTCCGGCCACAAGTGTAGCCACTCGCCAACAGTGACCGATACTCATTCTGCCGCTGTCCGTTGTTTGAAGCACAAATCCTACTGGATAACAAGGCACACTTAACGCAGTCGCTTCGGTCCAAATTTGATAGTCACGGATTTTCATTTTCACACAATATAGGTACATTTGTTCTCAAAAACGAGACAAAATATTGGAATTCGAAATGCTGGGCCAGAAGTGTTCCGGTTCAAACAGACCAAACTTGAAAATTTCGGTGATAAGCCTATCCGGTTCAGGTGGAGTCCGAACACCATCAAAACGGTTCACCAATACGCCAAATTAAAACATTAACAAGCATAAATCTTTCACCGCATTAGGGCTCAAGGCTAGCCAATCAATCGCTTACAATGCATCCTTCTCTTATTGCACTGTGTGCGAACGCTGCATTACTCGCCCTAACTTGCACAAACAGCTCTTGAGACTTATGGTTCTATTGAAAGAGTTGTCTCTCCTCACAGTAGCTATCAACTGATACCCAATTCTAATATATTTAGAAAAATTCAGAAATTGACATTTTTGTCCCAGAGAAGATCAAAGGCATCTACACATTAAAGCAGCTCAGCATTGAAACATTTCTTGGGACAATCACTTTGACACATGAGACAACGAGTCAGCCGAATTAATGGTCAACAAAGGGCCGAATTATCAAAATTCTGACTATGAAGATTCGCCAAAAATCCGTCGCAAAGTGGAATAGCCCCAAAGTAGTTCGCTTCACTCTACAGTATGCTGTGAGTTTATGTGCAAATGTAGTGTGGTATCGGACATACTGAGAAAGGCTTTGGACACAAGCTTTTTACCTAACTGTTTCATTTTCCTACGTTTAAACTTTGAAGGGCTCTACAAGCAATAGGAGCAATCTTGCGCACAATGTGCTAAAGTCTGACCAAAAAATGTAGGGAGCGAAGTTGTTTTGTTTATACTGATTTAGTGGTACATTTTTGCTGGTGCAATGTATATATTTTCTGAACCGTCCTGGTATGAACTTTCTTGTGGGTGAAAAAATTAAAATTCATCAAAAGAAGCCGCTTTTTTAGGTTTTGAAAGATCAGCAGATGCCAGGAACTAGCTGTTAGGTGGAAAATTAGCACATGCCCCAAACATATTGAATCCCGAATATAAGCTCATTTCGTCAAGAATTGCGATAGTAATTCAATTTTTTTGATTTTCAAAATCCTTTGATCTTTGCCGCTTTTCCAACCTTGACTGGATATAACTCGCGACTCACTCAATGGAAATTCTTTGAAAATTTGGATTTTCAGGACCGCTTACGTGTCACCTTTCATGTGATGTACGTGGTTTTTCAAAATTTAAATTTCAAATTTTTCAAAAATACCACAATTTGACCCAAAATTTCGGCAATGCGAATCCCACAATAGCGAGCAAAAATAGCATAATCATAAAGTTTAATCTGAGCTGAATCCAGCGATATAAAGTTTTCGTGGCTACAACTTATATTTCTCCCGCAATGAAGTTTTAAACAATTTCCCTATTTCAGCTGATTTCGGACAAGTTGTGCTATGTCGCATTGACTTACCGCAAATAGTGTAAACTAGCTAAAAACCAGCTAAAATGCGAAATTGTTAAAAAATTCGTTGCGGGTGCAACATAGGTCGTAGCCCCGGAAACTTTATAGCGTTGGACTGAGCTCAGATTAAACTTTATGATTATGCTATTTTTATTCACTTTTGCTGAATTCGCATTGTCGAAATTTGGGGCCAAAAGTGGTAATAGAAAAAATTGAATAACTATCGCAATTCTTCAAGAAATGAGCTTATATTCGGGATTCAATATGTTTGGGCCATGGGCTAATGTTCCGCCGAACGGCTAGTTCCTGGCGTCCACTGATCTTTCAAAACCTAAAAAATCGGCTTCTTTTGAGGAATTTTAATTTTTTCAAATTTCTTTTTCAACCAAAGGAAAGTTCATGCCATGACGGTTCAGAAAATTGCTGCAGCAAAAATGTGCCGCTAAATCAGTATAAACACAACAGTTTCACTCCCTACATTTTTTGGTCAGACTTTAATCTTGTTCTGGGCCCCCATGGGGAGTACAAAATATGTGAACATGAGCAAAATCAAATGGAGAAACTGAAACATGTCTTATGCAGTGCGCAAACAAGCGCTTTGATACTTTGTCAGTTTCTACTAACTGATTGCAACTTACGGATCGCTGCAGTTTCTGCAGTGCGGAGACTAAACAAAAATTATTGTCAGTACAAATATTTCATGTCGTATACCCTTGTGAAAGGATTAACTCAGGATTGAAAGATGTGAGCAGAAAGACCCAAAGCGGGGGCTGACTCCAGAACTGTAAGCAGGACCACTCAGCAACTTCTGGACGGCGAAACTGGTTTGTTACGTTAATCTCAAAATTTCTGTGCTCACGCGAAGCACTAATTGGATCAAGTGTGCAGACTGCAAACCCGATTCCCCATGTGGATAAGTTACTGGTCGATTAACTCCAGCAACCGTCTTCTCATTCATTGATTCTCGATAAACCACTTAAGTATGGTTTAGAGTTTTATCCTACATAGGTGACAACAGTTGCTGCAAACAATATACAATCAGACAATTAAAACCAAGCTTGCCATTCATTAGATCAGCAGCATTATGTATAGTGGGTAGTGACTAATGATACCGTGTCTGGCAAATCAAGCTTAGTCATTTCCCACATATATTATGCTTTTTGCTTTAAGATATTATGGTGCTGTCAATACCACAAATTACGGAAATGTATCATACCTTGTAGTTGTTCGCGGGATATAAGCTGAAAGTTGTGATTCTGCTGTACAAGATTTGTCTAAAACTTCGCAACAGGTTCAACAATTACCAAGTTAAAATAATAGTCCTATTAGTTGAATAAAGGAATGCGTCGAATGAAGCTCAGTAATTTCATGACCTTTTAAAAATTAAGTAGAATAAAGTCGACTGTTTATGTAAAAAGGGGCTGTACAGCAGGCAAAAATTGTTGGTTTCTTTTAAAACACAAACGGTATGACTTATTCAATAAAAAGTCACAAAAGAATCCCATTGTTAGCTCTGATCAGAACGAACAAAGAAGAAACGTGCTGTTGCTGGTGACGTGGAGTAAGTGCAATGGAGGCATGTAAAATCTCGCCACATTCATAGTTTCAGAAACACCAAATTTTAATTCATCCAATCCAACATTGAAGTCAGCTCAGCTTATACTAGTTATTCGTGCAAGCATCTGAAAGGAAGCGCGTTAAAATTAAAATCAATCCTGTTGTCGTGAAACAAATATAAGAAACAGTAGACAGACCGGCACGGATCCTTGCAATGATCAATGTTGGAGGACGTTTTCATAATTTCATCAGTTGAAAGCCACAGGCAAGATACTGAAATATAAGAAACAGTTAATGCTGACATAGTAACAAGGTCATTAGAACATTTTCAACGACAAACATTTAAAGTGGTGGTGTCCTTTTGCGCAGTGTTATTTGATACACTATAACATGTTGGAAAACATCTATATATCGTTCTAAAGCCTACAATGAGTAACTTGCATAACTAGCATAACAGGCTTATTTTTCTCTACCTACCAGATAAATATAGATTGTTGTTTTCAAACATCGATTTCTCAAAACTACTTTCTTTTTCTGCTCTCATAAGAAGGACACGTGGTCCGAGAAATGTGTTTTGGATTTGGTTCAGAGGCTTTTTAATTTTTAAAAAATCCGCGGAATGCACGTCGACACTAAATTTTGCGACTTCGCTTTGACTTTTCTCAAGACTCAAAACGTTAACCAAAATCTAGAAACACGCCCCTCCCCTCCTCTCCATACTGACAAAAGTTTCTCGTATCCGTCCGGTAGTTTTAAGAATCGATATTCAAAACAAAATTATCCTGGCTTTCAACACAAAATAATAACATACACGCGCGAAATGAGAGAATATCTATTTTCGCTTTATTCCTTAAAGGTATCCTGTAGTGCAGTGCTTTTTGGAACGCTATAACTTTCTCAATTTTTGGAATTGGAAAGAAATCTATACATTATTTTAAAGCTTATAATGAGTACATTCGGCACCTTATTCTTAACTGGAAAAATATTTTACTGTTCTGACACAACAGTATGAAATATAGATTGTTGGACTTCAAACTTCGATTTCTTAAAACTAAGGAATCAGCTAAATGTTTCTTTTGTGCTGTCATATAGGGGATATATGGGCCGAGGGACGATTTTGAATTTGGCTCTATGTCTCTTAATGGTTCAGGAGATCCACAAAATGCATGGCGACACTACATTTCTCAACCTTGCACGGAATTTTCTCGAGGCTGGAAGCGTTTTGCCAACTTTCCAGCTATTACAGTCAATCCGGCGCTCCTATTGCGTACTGAGAAAATAAGGCCAAAACCCAAAAATTTAGCATCCTTTCACCTGAAAATACGAGAAGGGTTCCAGATTGTTAAAAATCACGAAAATCAGTTATTCCGCATGTTGTTTCGTAAAAGATTAAAGCCGTGATAGTACAAAATGGAACCCCAAGGACTCGAAAGGAAACCAGCACCTTAAATCGCGTATACGTTAAATTTGACTGATTCGGGGGTGGTCCAAGAAGAACTGTTTTCTACACAGAGGGCTTTCGACTTATATAAAATTATTATTAAAATTTAATATTAAAATTAATATTGCGAAAGCAATGTGCAAGTAGATATGCAGGCAGTTTGTGTGTTTTTGTTGCTACTGTTCCATGTCGTTTGTAAAAAACTTCGCTAAAAATTCAGATGTCTGCGCCACCAAAATTTCGAAATCTGGCAGAGCTAATAAGGATCAACTGCTGTCGTTCGAAATGACAGATGACAATAAAGCATCTGTAGAAATTAGTATTCTCAATTAAACCTATCAGTTTTCAAAATATTTCATCAAAGTTGCTCACCTATAATTTCAGCGCTTCTACAAATATTCAAATTTATTTAACACATGCAGGCCTCAACTTTGACTAAAATTGCTCTTCAACCATACGAGATCCGAGAACAGAAGATACGAGAACTTAAATTTTGTAAGTTCGTTAAAGTACACCATGTAAACTATGAAAAGAGGACCCCTAAAAGGGGTATGGTTCTGCATCTGAGCCTTAAGAATGCAATCTATGATTGTAAATAGGAAATTGATGACTAACAAAACAATTTGTAATGGAACTAAACTGTTTGTGCTTGGGTCCACACTCATTCAAGTAGTCTTTAAGTATTATCCCTTTGTATACTTTCTGTCTTGTAAGATAATACAAACTTTCCCAAATTAATTGTTGCTAATTTTCTAAAGCCAGGTTCCATTCTTAGGTCAAAAATAAATTAGGCTTTGATTGGCACTGTACGTTCAAGAGGTATTCATTATTTAATCAGCCACCGGCATGCCACCCGGTCTGGACCTCGTCAACCAAGAAGTGGAAAATAGCAACGATTTAGTAGTTTCAGAATTAAGTTCAAAACCCGCCGTCCCCGTGAATGAGTATTTAAAAGAAGTACTTCCAGTCGGAAGTATGTGAGTGTCACAAAATAACGTGGCCGTTTGCGTTTCGTCAATTTCCTATACAACTAATTCTAAGGACATTTATGATTAACCGCTTTCCTCGACCCGCTTCTTTCAGAACCACTATTCTTTTTACATGCTTTGCCACGAATTCCAGATTTCAGAATTAACACAGTATTAAGAAATTAGAAGTTGGTTAGTATCAATCACTGGTCTATTTAAGTAATCATCATAAGTTAGCTCAGGTTTCAAGTTTGTTGTAAATGTTATGAATTGATTGACTGAATTTGTAGTGCATCTCTGTTTGGCCGGGTAAGATATTTTCTCTGTTTACAAATCAGAAAACCGAAAACTTTAAAATCCTTACAAGCCGTCAGGTTCAGCTTTTCTGCTTGAGGAAAAGCAAATGTAAGACAATTTATGTGATGCAACCATTCGACTTGCCGACTGCCTGTGAGCTGTTCTCAGTATGTGCAAATCTCATTTGCATAAATGCAGGAATCCTTTAAAACTGTTCTGTATTTTAACTTTGAAGGGGGGGGGAGAAAGGAGAACTGAAAGTATATCTGAACAGAATTTGCTTTAAAGGGGGAATTGTAAGATACTGCCAAAAAATAAAACAACCCAACACACAACACGAGGAACACAAGTGTGCTTCTTTTACAATACAAATAAAAATTCAAATTTAATTAAATATCTGAATGCGCCAACAGCTTCCTATATGTAATAAAATAGGCTAGAGCTGAGGGTTGATTTTTTTAGTAGTATCTCACTTTAGACTTTAGAGCACTGGATTTCAACGTCTTTCGGCTTTCTAGAGGTTTCGGCCTCCCAACCCACAGATTAACCCAGATTATTACAATATTTCATATCTAGATTGGAAGCAATACTCCACCAAGTTATTGTGGCCCCTTCTTCAGGTTTATGTCGGTAGACGCGTCTGTACGTTACTCGTGGTAGTCAAAAATATGAGGCGACGCTAATGATTTCTCTCTACTTTATTAGACTGGCAAACTTTTGGCCTTACAGATTCAATAAGTCCCTATAGAAGGCAAGACTACAAGTTAGATTCTATTAAGGTTACACAGGATATTATACAGTCACTTTCAGGTTACGCAATCAGTAGAAGACGCAATACAGGTCAGATTAGATTAAATGAGAAGGCACAATGGTTCACACTGAATAGTGTACACAAATACTCAACACACTAACTTTTAGAAGAAATTTACATACACTATGTAAGAATCGGTTGTCTCGCACTTTGAGACCCACAACTTACTCTTACCGATGGATAATCCGGACCTGACTGGAATAGTAAACACTGCAAATAAGAGACTGACGGCTGTCAATTAGATCAGGGGCTCGCAACTGTAAAGACAAATGGCCAAACGGTTCAGCTGTACTCAAGTAAAATCCAAACTCAACAAAGCCCGCAACCGGCTAGAATAATCTCTGTCCAAGCACGGACCAGAGAACCAGAGATAATCAGACTGACACAACCTTTCTCTTCAGAGTCTGCCCCAAGACTGAATCTTGGGAGAAAACAAAATTGAAGCTGGGTCAGTCACCCAGCGTCTTAAGTCTTTGTCCTGTCAGTCAAGGTCCTTTCGGCAAGCGCAAGAGTCTTTTATAGTAACCGTGAATCTTTTCGATAAGAAAGGGAACTAATCTTTTAAGATGAAAAATGGTTTGCTCAAGGGCTTCTTGGGGTTTAATTTTGTCCCCAAAATTCTGCAAGATAAGCCTATTATCAAATATTTTCACTTTCGTGAACCCATTAATTGCAAACCGAACTGTATTTTCACTTTCGTGAACCCATTAATTGCAAACCGAACTGAACAAAAGTATGTACAGACAGTCAAGTTGGTACAAAAACAGGAATTTTCCATCAGTTCTGTGAGTGTCCGAACAGGGGGTGTATCTACCAAAGAGTAGCAGAAACTGTACAAAAAACACGAAGAATTAGACCACCCATCACATTTCACACAATAAAAAAGCCGGTAAAGTTACACTAGGGGGGCAAAATATACAGACAAAAGCAGACAAACGCAATACCAACAATTCATCGCTGCAGTTTGCCAGATTAGGTTTTAGACGGCCAAAGGAGTCAATCCGTGGAACCTTTTAGGACGAAAGGAGCATACCGGGGGCACGATACGTTAAAGATCACAACTAACCATCCAGCAAACACAAATTAAGTTACCATCCTTTTTAGGCAAAAGGAAGAAACCGCTGAGTACAATACCACTACATTTTACACATACAGGTATAACTGTTCAAACAATAGATCGCCTTCGCGTATGGACAGCTTCTTGCCGGGTACGCCAAAAGAGTTTTCTGGACGCTTCCCGAATTGTCAGTAGGGAGCGTGGTCACCGAATCGTGGTGACCGACGTCGGATCGTGGCAGGGAAGAGGATCTTCTGTGGTAAAATTCCATGCAGTTCAGTAGGCTGTGGCAATAATCCAACAGTTCTTTTGTAGGTTGAGTGGCCAGGCAGGGCCACAGACAGGAGGGGCTGGTGAGGATGACGATGATGATGATGATGATGACGGCGATGACGCTGACGATGCTGCTGACGCTGACGCTGTACACTGGCGACCGGGATACGGTCTGACGGGGATCATGCTGATGATGCTGACGCTGACGCTGACGATGACGCTGATGGTGACGATGACGCTGACGCTGACGCTGCTGACGCTGTTCACGGGCGACCGGGATACGGTCTGACGGTAGGGATGCTGACGATGCTGATGCTGCTGACGCTGACGCTGACGATGCTTACACTGACGCTGTACACTGGCGACCGGGATACGGTCTGACGGGGATGATGCTGACGATGCTGACGCTGACGATGACGCTGACGGTGACGATGACGCTGCTGACGCTGTTCACGGGCGACCGGGATACGGTCTGACGGGCTGCACGCTGAGGTTGCTGGCCGGGAATCGAACCATCGGACCAACCACCACTGGACCAAGAAAACAGAAAATGCCATTGCTGAGATTCAGCCTAGAATCGAACATACACAAATAAGTAAGGTTAAACAGGGGTAGCTAGCAACAATGCCTAACTACCGACGAAAAATCACTCGAGGACCTTATTCTGTTTACCATGGGGCATACCTAGTCTTTATTCGCAAGGATAAAACACTCAAAGGTAAGGTCGTGTCAGCTTTCACAAACTCTGGGACGAAACTTAAGAAATGGGACAGTCAGCTCAGTAAGTGTATACGTGTTTCTGCAATCTTCCTAAAACTTTTAGTCAGCAGATTAAGGCGACTGGAGTTAGTGATCCCATTTTCCATAATCTTTATCATGTCAGCAATACTCTGATAGGCACAAACAATAATTTCTACCACTACAAAAGTCAGCCTATTAACAGGGAGAGTTGGCCTAAAGGCATGGGAGAGTTGGTCTAAAGTCGAGCAAAATTAGCCTAGACCCATTTTTTCTCTTGGATGAAATTTGGTAGCACGGTAATAAGCCTTTTAACGAAGATGTTTGGAATCGAAATGTCAGCTTTTCATTCAGTATTCAAAAATTATCCCTTAAAATCAACTGCAAAATCAGTTCGAAGCTCGCTCTCTCTCTCTCTCTCGCTTCAAACTCTACTTTCAAAAACTAAGAAAATAAAACCGACAATAAGGTGAAACTCATGACAAATCCAGATGCAGGTGTGCTGTGCTCCAAGATCCATGGTGAAAAGTGCTGGAACCAAACGGTGCAGAAAAGAAAGAATCTAAAACTAGTACAGGACATGCATGGTTAACGAAACAGCTACTATCAGTTTAATACGTGCTACTTTATAATTAGTATTTTAATTCCATCAATTAAACGTTCTCTATTAATTCAAGCGTGCGCTAATAATCAAATCAAGTGCTACAAACAGCTAAGTTAAGGATGTGGAGGTGGTTGGAGCGAAACCAAAGAAATCTCGTGCGCAAATACGGACACAACTGGGCAGTAATCGCTGTATGCCTAAGGGATCTTGGGTCCTGACATGCCGTATGTGGGGGTAAACTCAGTACTGCCGAATTCTGTACTCAACTAAAGATAAGCATACAGGCAACAGAGAAAACAGTGCAAAGAAGAAAAAGGAAAGGAAAGGCAAAGAACAGAAGGAAATGAAAATAAATTGATGGGTGCAACTAACCAAGGTAATCTAATTATTATCTGTGAGAACTTCCTACTCTACCAACTTATCATTATTAACGCATAGGTGTAAACAACTGGGAGTCTAGAAGGGCTGATGTTACAATCTAGATAGTTGCACCTCAACTAAACAAACTCAAAAGTCAACATTCAGAAAATCCTCCGGAATGGGAGGGTCATGCAAACCAGGCAAACAATCCAACAAAGTTTCAACAAAAATGGGATGCCGGTTACGAATAGTGAACGGGCCATGCAAACGCCAATTAGGGATCTCGTGCAAAATGATAGTAGAAGAACTCAAACAGATCCGGTTAGGACAACGAAACGCAGGCGAACGGTTAGGAATAACTAAATTCAAAAGAGAAGACTTAGTAGGGAATGAACGGAACTGAAAAGAAGCAGGAACAGGAAAGAAACGAAACGGCACTCCAAAATAACTTAAACTAAACTTCCAAAAACAATTCACACACAACAGAGTGCAACACGCAACCACATCAGAACTCAACGCACAGAGGGGGCGGAAGGGGACGAACTTATCATTGGCACCTGGCGCACAATAGATGACATATCGTTGGCCACGGTGGTGGAGCATCTTCAGCTCCGGCGGCAGTTGGCTTTCAGCTCTCATTGGACCTCGCTGGGCAGACGATGGACAACAGCTCTCCGGGGGACCGGGATCATAACTGAAGGACCTTCGGCAGGATGGTAGGAGAACGATTCCAGCACGCAATGCTGGAAGACGGCGAAGAGGAGGAGGAAGCAGAAGAGGAAGAAGAAGAAGAAGAAGACCAGGACGACGGCAGGTAGGCAGCTGCCGAATGATAATCATCATCACTCTCCTCACTCAACAGATCACACTGGGCCAACCAACGGGCAACGTAACTTGACATGGTTCTACAAAACAAAAGGAAAATGAGGATCTTAGGGAAAAGTTATCAACATTCACACTACGCACAAACAGTATTACTTCTGACTCTACTCTAATGTCTACCTAACATTTGAACTAAGGACTAAAGAATCAGGACAGACAGGGGAAAAGGGATTTTAAAAGGAGCTTACAGACTTAAGGATCAGGAACTTAGTTAAGAGTAATAGGATGAAATGGTGGACACTCACCAAGCATACGCATACGGTAATCTAAGACATCACACGGGACATGCAACGGAAACCCACGGTGAATGTTATTTAACAAAAACCTAGCCTCTGCAGGCAACACTTGCACACCGTTATTATAATACCAATCCTCATGCTCATGTAAAATAACGACTTTGGGACACTGACACCTAATGTTAGGGCAACGAAACATTCCACCTCCTAACGAGGGAACAAGCTCAAGCAAACGCATCTTATGAGAATCACGGGACAAACGCACATCATCAGACAACGGAAAAACCACAAACGGGACTCCATAAAAACTTAAACCCACTCTCCAAAAACACTGCAAGCACAGAAACGTTCAAATTTGGGCAATTTGGGACACTAAATGCACACGCACATTAGGGCGAAACAACTCAGCTCTACGGGGATCTGTGTAGATATCAATCATTCCAGGCTCCATTCTGAGACCTAAGGGCAAATCACTACTCCAACGATGAGGACCTCGTAAGGATTCAGGACAATCTAACGGTAGGGGAAACTCTGGATCAGCAACACCTTCAATCTTTTCATCTGATTCAACTGACGTTACAACCAACTTTGGAGCCATTTGTAGATCCAAATGTCATGCTAACCTTTAGTAAAGACATTCCTAGCAACACCATGCTCTGTTAGTAAAAACTATCCACACTAATTAGCAACAATTATCATTCACTCAAGCAACGCACAATTAGAGAAGAGAGGATACTTAAGAACATTCAAGTAAGAATCTATGGAACACATACTATCAAACATTCAGGAAAAGAAGAAGTCAGCTAAACCTAACAAACTACACTACCTAAGGTTATTATGTCAGCGGTTTTTCAGTTAACGGTTATGAGATGTCAGCGAGTTCTCAATTAAAAGTTACAAGATGTCAGCGACCTAGAGACATGACCAATACTTAGCACATTTTGTAATTTACTACAAATTACTGCTATAACACTTACACATTATACTACAACATAACGTTACTTAATAAAGATAGAAGAAGAATAATGGTTTTGATATTTTTAAGAATTTTCTATGTTTTATATTGCTTTTTATGTTGAATTTTATTTTTATTCTAGCAATCTGTACAATAATAGAATTCTCAGTTCAATAGCTATTTTACAATGATTTCATCAACTTACGTACAAAGTTTACGTTCATTAAACTATACAGTACATTCGTTATTTTTGTATTATTTCTAAGATTTTCTAACATTTTATGGTTCTAGATTAGTTAAGTTATAAACCTAGATTTTCTACACAAACATTGTTATCGATGCCCAATTCGGACAAGAACTTCCGAGGGCAATACTTGGGCTTAGCCCGAAGACCTAACTCCTGTGAATCTATGCATATGCCATCGACAGATGTTGAAGTCGAGGTACTGTGCCCAACATGGAGCAAGCGGCAATAACTAATACACATTTCTTCCTACAGTACGGATGTTATGTACTGAGGCAATGCCCAACTTGGAGCAACTTTAACACAATCTAAGTTCTAGATCATCGGTACAGATGTTATAACCGAGACCTCTTATTCTCAAAACAAAAACACTATTCGCTAGAAGGAAGTTTGGTCCACACAAGGTTACGACAATCAAAACTATACAATTTTTAGAGTGCAATGCACTATTTCTAAAAATTTCTACAAATTCCTTTACAAGCTTGGCAAATATTTCTTACAGACTTTATACAAATTCTATTTTACAATCACAGCACTGTTTAGCGTCCAAACCTATTGTTCGGACGAGTACCGACCCGAGGTAGGGTCAGAGGAGGCATTTCCACGCTTGGACCTCCTAAAGGGATTCTGGGACAGGGGACTTGGCCCAGAAAACAAAGGGCTTTCTGAGAAGAGTTTCTCTACATTAGGTGCAGAGGATCTGCCGGATTTCTTAGGATCATCGGCAGGGGAAGATTGATTAGAAGATGAACTAGAAACTAGTTCCATAACCTTGATTTTAGGTGCATTCTTGGTAGGCCACTGGAATCCGGCGGGTGTCTGCACGGATAGCACTACCATAAAGTGATCGCTATTCTCATTGTAGAGATAGAGCGAATTTCTCACATAACTTTGGCTTGATCCAAGCAGAGCATCTGGCAAAAATTGTTGCCAAGCCCAAACGGGACCGAACTTCGAGTATGACTGTATAGGCGTGCGTAGCCAGGCAGCAGTCAAGAATAATTCATCATCGGTTGCATACTCGGCGGTTTTGGTGTGTCTGTTTTTGACAGACTCCAGATCGTTAAAAAGTGTACGAAAACGCCGTTTGTGCTCGTATGTCTCAAGAAACGTGAGTAAGTCCCGTTTGATATGTACCCAGTGCTCTTCAGAGCCAGTAATGGCTAGCGAGATAGCACGGTAGTAGCAATTCCCGTCTCCAATAACATTAATGACCTCGTAAGGCTCATGGAGTGGGGTATGTCTCATCATTTCTGGCAGGATATGGGCGATTGGTAGACCACGCAGCACTGCCATATGACGTTGCCAACGGGTGTCAACTGGATTAAAGAAATGTCTACGGTTAAAAGCGATTGGGTCTTTTTCTGGTGTTAAAGACTCTTCACCCATAAACTGGGGAATACTATCGGAATCCGAAGCGGAATCTTGGGAAGAAACAGCAACTTTCATGGGAGCAGCGCTCTTCTGTTTAGGAGAGAGCGGAACTCGTTTCCGAGGTTACACAGCCGGTTTTTCAGGACTGGTATCAGAACGGACAACCTTAGATTTTCTGCTAGGCTGCTTGCGAATTTGTGGTTGCGGATCCTCGTTCTCAGAGGGCGAGTCAATAGCAGGCGGTGTTTGAGGATGTTCTGGCTCTAACGGTCCTTTAGCAACTTTAGAGTGCCGCCCCTTAGGAGCAGAAGATTCGTCCTTATCTGAGTTTGAATCATCATGATCGTGAACGGGTGCCGTAATTACACGAGGCTCAACACAAGGGTACATATTATTAAACTGAACTTTAACCCTTTTCGCGCGTCGGTTACCTGCGGGATAGACTTCTGCAACACACCCAATAATTTTCTCTATACGATATGGTCCAATTTTCTTATCCAAAAGTTTGAAAACCTGATCTCGTTTTGCGACATTAGATACTTTAATCATAACCAAATCACCAACCTGAAATTTCGGCTCAACTGAATTTTGATTATAGTTTGCATCCTGAATTTTCCTAGCAGCTCCTATTTTTTCGCGAGCTAAAGACCAGGCTAATTGCAATGCTTCAGTAGCCTCCCTAACATAATCAAACCCTGAATATTTTCGGTCAGTAGGTATAGAAACATTGGTTGCACTAGGTAAGACGGGATCCCATGCATGCAAAAGATAATGGGGAGTTTCACCAGTAGTCGAATTTCCCTTGTTGTTTTGAGCGTAATTTACCTTGAATGAATTTCTGAGACAGACTGTCTCACCTCGTTCATTGACAAGTGGTTTGTACTCCCGCATAACTTGACCTTTCCTAAGTTCATTTTTGGGTGTAACATTGCCCAAGGTAGAATTTTCATAAACAGTTAGAGGTCGGCCTGTCTTATTTTTCATTAGGACAGGAATTATTCTTTGTCTCAAATTGACCATAGCGGGCATGACTTGTATAGAGGAGTCATTGTTCTCAAATTTCAATTTGGAAGGTTCAAAAAATCCGTCGTATTTTAATTTTTCCATACTTTCAACTAAAGCAGGTACAGTGACTTCAGAATAAGCAGGGATGGTGACCTTCCTAATAGCGGACACTCTAAATGCAGTTTGGGTAGCAGGCGTGTGATGAATTAATTTTGCGATCATAGGCGGCCTCTCAGGTTTCACCAATTTTAATTCTCCCTGAGCGAAACTTAAAGTTAGGTCCCCTCCATGTTCGTGTAAAAAATCAGTTCCGATTAAACAATCTTCAGCCAAACCTTTTGGTACTAAAAAGGTATGTTCAACAGTTATTCCTGGAGTGTCATAGAATTCAACAGGAACTTTGACGGCTCCCCGAAATTTCAAAGTCTGACCGTTTACTCCTTCGGCGCGCAAGGGCCTATCCATGGGCAAAATTTTCAATTTTAGATATCTCACTAGGCTTTCATTCATTAAACTCAAATTTGCGCCGGTATCTAACAAAGTTTGCACAGGTTGTCCATTCAAATTTACATAGATCATAGGTAAAGGTCGAGGAGGCATCGAAACGACCTCGTCCTCCAAGCAACAAGTACAACATTCACGTTTAGTCATTCCTATTTGAAAAATTGTATTCATTTTCGGCCTAACAGGTATAGTAAGTGGTAACGTCACTCGGGTACCATCAAGTGCAGGCCAAGTTATAGTATGCTGTCCTAAGTCTAAAGAAATTTCTCCCGGAAAGGTTACCATGAAATCAGATCCTAGGATACAATTTGCTGTAAGTTTTTCAACCACTAGAAATTTCCAGTTATGGACAGGTAGGCGCCTTTCAGCTCCACGGAAGAGAATCGGTATTTTAACATACCCCAAGATTTGACATTTCCCACCGTTAGCAGTTCGAAGTGAGCCTAAAGTTTCTACCGGTGTAGTGGTTAAACCCAGTTTTTCGACTAAACATTGTGAGACGACAGATACCAACGAGCCAGTATCAAAAAGCGCATCCACCGGTCTACCTACCAAAAGCAAACTGATCATCAACGGTATAGTTCGTACCATCAAAACAGAGTGTGCATTTACAGTTCTTCCGGAATTCCTAATTCCCGAGCGGGTCTGTGGTCCTGATCCGTCAGATTCAGGACTAGTTGGCCTAACATGTCGCTTAAAAGGACTTGTGGCGGCGTCAGCCTGTGTATGGCCAGGTGACCCACTATTCTCTTCCTCAGAACCCTCAAAAGTCACTTGTCGTGAAAAGCGCACGATTCTTTCTCCTTTTCCTTTCGTATTTCCGAAATCCAAGTCGATTAGTGGCGACGGTTGACTTTCCTGACTGTCGTCAGTCATAGGCCGAGAGCTCAGGTCTAGGTGGTCCTGTCCATAGTCGGACATAGACGAGGCATAGGAGGTGTCTCGGGACATAGGCTTATAGTGTGCCATCACGTGGCAGCGGTTGGCCATTGATCGACGATTTCTTTCTGCGAACGAAGTTTCTAAATTTTCTCGTGGCCGGTACGGCATAGGATCACTCTTAACTGATAGGTTTCCCAATTCTAGGGGAGGTTCCTCTTCATCATCGCTAAACAGAGATGCCTGTAACTTTTGACTTTCTACCGGTGCTGAGATAGTTGGTCGGTCGGGTCGTGGTGGAGGACCCCTTCGATTCCGTATTCTGGCCCTAAATTTCCTACCACAGGGCGAAATCCACCAAACTATAAAACATCCTATCAAAACAGTTACTATCACCACCACCAGTCCATGCTTGAGTTCTAATGGAATCAAGGGCAAATGTACATACTTTTTCACTTGACTTTGAATCAAATTTTTGGCTTGCTCATTTTCGTAAGCAGCGGTAGAAAGTTCGGTGAAATGTAGCGGGATCCGTCCCAATGGGGCGGGAACAATAATTTCCTGTAGATCAGAAGTGGTTATGGTGGTTTTGGCAACACCTAGCGTGCTGGTCAAGATCGTATTTCCTATAATTAAATGTAGGTAGCGTCCATGCTCAAACCAGAGTGTTCCGGTTGCGGGAACTGCTACCCTTTCTCCCTCAGCTACATGATTCAGTGAGGGGGAGCGAGCGACAATGACCGCAGTATAGTTTGTCCTAATTAAAACTCCTGCCGGTGTCGTGCGGTAAATAGTGGAATTATCTAAAACTTTGACTTGAATATATTCTCGGCAATGTTCAAATTCTTTTCCCATATGATCAACAGAACGACTAATTAAGATTTGCAGACATTTCGCTTTTAGACTAGTTACAATCGCATTAGGCGGGCAGAACCATAATCCGGGCGCGGTTTTACACTCCGAAACATCAATTTCACGAACTTCGCCAGTGTCTAAACGCTGCGCATACTCAGGTAAAGGCGCCAAAGCTGTAATTCCATTTTCTCGGGAGTTATAACCAACATTATGAATGGCGTAGAGAGGACGTACCTCCTGTTCCAGGGGAACGGGAATTTCAAGCATGAATCCGAAAGGTAGGGTATTGAAGTCGATTTTGATCGGGTAAACTTTTCCAAATTGGTAAATCAAACTTGGCTCTTGGCTGAGCAAGGAATTCCGTAATGACGGATGGGTTCGAATAATTCCTTTTAACGTTTGCAAATTTATCAAATTTGGATTAATTTCTGAATGTAGCCCAGCTCGCACAACAGAATTTAAACCATCTCTCAAGGAGGAAGTAAAAATGTGCGCTAAAAGTTGCATATAAATTTGTCGCATATAGGAGAAATTAGAACATCGGGCCCTAATAATCAGGGTAGTCAAATCCTGCACGGTATGATGTAAAAAAGCGTAAACCTGCTCATTAGCGTGAACTATTCTCTTAACGGAGTCAGTAATCTTAAGTTGATCCTCTCGCAAAACGTTGAATCCATGTTCAACAGCAGAAACTCGATTATCTAACTGTCCCATATGATAAGTGTTAGCCAAACTATTCGCTAAACCTCCTAGTCCCAGAGCCCCAGCTAACAGAAATTCGATAAAACGTTTTGGTCGGCTATGTGTTTGCTCAGGTGTCGGATATGACGTACAAACCCCAGGTGTGGATCGACACAGACTAGATAGAAGCTTCGAGTAAAAATGCGTAATCAGTACTCCTGAATATAATTTCCGATATTCTAATTTAATAGCATCAACTTCGCGCTCTAAGTAATCAAACTGTGGGCAGCTTTGATTAATCATACGAACGCAATATTGGTCAGTCTTCGTTTTTCCGGTAGCTAAGTCGATACAGTCTTCCTCATTGGCCCATTCGGGGGGCTTCCATTGAGGAGACATTGGCGGCACCGGCAACTGTACTATCAAAGCTAGGTACTCGGTTTTCTGCGAGATGACCCCTATCCCAGCGGGACTCAGAACTGCTCCCCAACGGGGCAAGACCAGCGTTCCAATTTTGGCTATTTCATCCGCTAAAAATCGCGAAGAATCTGTGTCAGCCTGCGTCTGTGCATTGGCTTTCGACACTAAAAAGGCCAACAAAACCCAAGCAGCGGGTACGGCGGCCTTTCTGAAGCTTCGAACCAATACAGTCAGGACCCATAACAGGCACATGACTACCGAGGAAAGTTGGCCTAGGCCAGGCTTATTTTCCTCACTACCCTGAACCTTTACATTATTCTTAGTTGGTTCAAGGCTACACTGAACTGCAACCGTGTTGGTATCCACAATAGGCTCATGAACTTTGCGGACCCGCCGGGCACTAGGCATACGGGTAGAAGTACGAGGAACAGGCACAAATAATTCCTCCTCAGTTGATGTAAATGAACTAGCGCTAGGTGGCCTAACTACGGGCCGTTCATAAGGTACATACGGCTCTGGCGCCCGACAAGTACAGATCAAAGGCTGTCGGCACATCAAAACTTTATGCTGGAAATACGGTGAAACTAGACATCGTTTGGCATGCATCAAACAATTTCGAGAAATGTTTCGCGCAGAACGGACTGAATACTGTCCGGACGAGTCAGATCTAGAATCTCCTCTGCGGCGGGGGGAATAATATCGCTCACCCTCATAGCGATCATCCTGATACCCACTATAGTCTGAACCAGAGGCACCAGAATAGCGCCCAGATCGATATCCGCACTCATGGTGTCGATCTCCTTCCTGTGTCTTAGAGCAAGACACCGCGAACTTAGGCCCATATTCCCTTTTCATTTCGGGGAGAAAATCCCTACCCCGATCCCTGCGATCATAATTTTGATTTCCAGGGTACTGTTCCCTTCTGGGACCACGATCATTTCTGCGGTCGCCCTGATAATTCCGGTTATCTTGCTCATAGCGATCTCTGCGGCCATTTTGATCAGAATTACCCTCTCTACGACTTGGGTAGTTTGTATTATTCCTAAAATTCCTATTTCCATCTGACTTTCTCTGAAAGTTTCTGTCCGAACCCTGATTAGGGGTTCGGTAAGCACCTCCACCAGGTTGGCGACATTCTCTGCGAACATGCCCTAGCCTGTTACAATTAAAGCAGGTGGTGCCGGGAGGCAATTCACGCCCTCTCCGGGTTCTGCTAGAATTTCCGCTCTGCTTAGAGTCGATCTCAAATTTCTCAAACTTTGCCTTTAGCTCCTTAACGGCTTTCTCTGCCTCTGCAATAGTGGCAGGTGTGTCCTGACCACTCCTAAAGTTTGGCTCAATAAATGAGGGGTAGGCTTCACCGGGATATTCACCCTCAGCTTGTAAAGCCTTTTCAACAGCGCGCTCCATTGTTTTGCAGCCAGGAGGCACACGAGCTTTCAAATCGCTTCTCAGTCCAAACAAAAACAAACGTAACTTTAACACTTCTATCTGACTTTCTGAGAACCCATCCTTCTCAGTAAAACTCAATCGCGCGTACCTATTAAGCCTCATGAGATAATCCATCACGGGCTCTCCCTTCTCTTGTTTCACTTGAAACATAAGAGATGACGCATGGAGCGCCGTATGGGGAGGGATCATAACTTTCTTAGCGGCTTCGACCATTTCGGCCCATGTTCCGCGACTAGCTTTTGGCACTAATCGGAATTGCTCTAATGCTCTGCCTTCGAGTGAACTTGAAAATGTCAAAACTTTCTGTCCCTCGTCAAAATCCATAACTTGGCAAAATCTAACGTACTTCTCGAGGTGCTCCTCGAAAGACTCTGAAGGTAACCCATGATATATGGGAACTGAGCTATATGCGGCGGCTACTCCCTGTGTCCTAATAGCTGAATTAAAATCAGAAAGTGTATCTGTTAGTTTCTGCAAAGCCTGTGCCTCAACATTCGGGGGGTTATTTTGATTTCCCCGGGGCCCTGGCTGCGCAGGCGGCCCTAACTCAGCTGTATCATTCGGCATCTTACTCCAAAGTTAGCCTCAACGAAAAGTAACCTGATATCGAAAATGAATTTGAAAACTCAAGAGACTCAAGAAAAGTGTAATGCTCCTTCAAAAACTATCGGTAATTTTAAATATTATATAACAGTTTCTCAAAACAGAAAATCGGTCCATTAAAGTCATAGGAAAGGTCCAATCTAAGAAATTTAGAAATTTTCCTGTCTAACCGTACGTATAATGGAGTTTATTAAAGTTTAAGGCCTACGTAGTGTAATATTTAACTAACAAATTAAATGAAAGTTAGTAGACAGTTATGACGACACAGAAACACAATTCGTAAACCAGGGGGAGTCTTAAAAGAAAGTTGAAGTGGTCGTGAGATTTCATTTTCGAGGAAAAGGGTTAGTTAAGAATTCAATTAAAGACAGATTTGAAGTCAAATGTAGAGCTCTATTTGAAAATTAACACCCACTTTTTTATCCTCGCCTGCGAGGGCTCCACATGTAATAAAATAGGCTAGAGCTGAGGGTTGATTTTGTTAGTAGTATCTCACTTTAGACTTTAGAGCACTGGATTTCAACGTCTTTCGGCTTTCTAGAGGTTTCGGCCTCCCAACCCACAGATTAACCCAGATTATTACAATATTTCATATCTAGATTGGAAGCAATACTCCACCAAGTTATTGTGGCCCCTTCTTCAGGTTTATGTCGGTAGACGCGTCTGTACGTTACTCGTGGTAGTCAAAAATATGAGGCGACGCTAATGATTTCTCTCTACTTTATTAGACTGGCAAACTTTTGGCCTTACAGATTCAATAAGTCCCTATAGAAGGCAAGACTACAAGTTAGATTCTATTAAGGTTACACAGGATATTATACAGTCACTTTCAGGTTACGCAATCAGTACAAGACGCAATACAGGTCAGATTAGATTAAATGACAAGGCACAATGGCTCACACTGAATAGTGTACACAAATACTCAACACACTAACTTTTAGAAGAAATTTACATACACTATGTAAGAATCGGTTACTACACCAAGTTTATCCCTCTTAAACTTCAGAATAATCACTGACAAAAAGAAGATCAAGAAAATCCAGAAAACTGAATTGATTGGTTCACACCCGAAATTTTGATGAACTCAACCACGACTTTGTTACGGTTGTCTCGCACTTTGAGACCCACAACTTACTCTTACCGATGGATAATCCGGACCTGACTGGAATAGTAAACACTGCAAATAAGAGACTGGCGGCTGTCAATTAGATCAGGGGTTCGCAACTGTAAAGACAAATGGCCAAACGGTTCAGCTGTACTCAAGTAAAATCCAAACTCAACAAAGCCCGCAACCGGCTAGAATAATCTCTGTCCAAGCACGGACCAGAGAACCAGAGATAATCAGACTGACACAACCTTTCTCTTCAGAGTCTGCCCCAAGACTGAATCTTGGGAGAAAACAAAATTGAAGCTGGGTCAGTCACCCAGCGTCTTAAGTCTTTGTCCTGTCAGTCAAGGTCCTTTCGGCAAGCGCAAGAGTCTTTTATAGTAACCGTGAATCTTTTCGATAAGAAAGGGAACTAATCTTTTAAGATGAAAAATGGTTTGCTCAAGGGCTTCTTGGGGTTTAATTTTGTCTCCAAAATTCTGCAAGATAAGCCTATTATCAAATATTTTCACTTTCGTGAACCCATTAATTGCAAACCGAACTGTATTTTCACTTTCGTGAACCCATTAATTGCAAACCGAACTGAACAAAAGTATGTACAGACAGTCAAGTTGGTACAAAAACAGGAATTTTCCATCAGTTCTGTGAGTGTCCGAACAGGGGGTGTATCTACCAAAGAGCAGCAGAAACTGTACAAAAAACACGAAGAATTAGACCACCCATCACATATAAATATAGCAAGCCCCCTTCGGTTAAAAAAATCAGCTCAACAACATACGAGCCCAATGTTGAAGATAGGCAACTTTCGCAGTGAGAAGCCATGCTTAGTGCTATTCCTATCAATTCTCCGTGTAAATAGTTCTGCCTCCAGGCAGAACAAAAATTAGTAAAGTTGGAGAATCTGAAGTCGGCAAAAATGGACCTGTTAAATAACCGATGGTGGTTGCATGCAAATAGAGAGTTAACAGACCTGTTAATTTATTTTGATTTCTTTCGAGGTCTCACCTTACTCTCCAAACTCGTTAAAGCTTATTCGTACGTTCTTTGTTATGGTAAATATCCATAACAGCCTACTGCATAACATCCACAATGTATATATATTCAGTAAAATGAGCAAGAGGATGATATACTCCCTGCAAAATCGGAACATTCTGTCGCATTCTTGCTTTTGGCATAAAGAGGGTTGGCACATCCACATTTTTCTATGTATCTGTCTTGTAAAGTGCTCAATAAGCATGCCTAAAAATAAACTGTCAACAAGTCAACATCAGTCCAGTACTTTGTTAACTTTATAATTCTGAATAAGTTTCATGCATAACTTTCAGTCGCATTTTATGCACCAACAGAAGTCGCTATGCCATGTGTGTTTAACTTCACTAATTTCAGCGTGCAAGCATTTGGGCTCTTTGCGATAGCAAGACTTCAATTGAAAAATGGTTTCTATTTTTCATATTCTACCACTAACATCTACATGGAGTTTTCTAGCTTAGCGAAAAATTATTCATATTTGAAATTCCGATTTATAGGTTTATAGGCTGCTTAGAATGCTTCGACTACATTCGTAAATACTGTAGCGAACTGAGTATACGATTCTTGAGTTGCAGGAAACTTCCATTAAATTATTACATGAATGAAACGGTTGCCTGCCATGCTAGTTTTCTTCTGTGCAAATATGGTAGTAAAATTCGGGTACAGTAGTGAAGGCGATTGGCTTGTATACAGACAGTAATATATACCCAATTCCAGCAGATGTCAGTTGTTGCAGCGACTATTTATCAATATCTAATCTCACATGCATAATTTTTGATCTGACAAAAACAAGATAAACAAATAGAAATATGAGAAACTCGAGCTTCAGAAATACCAGCTCCAAAACACCAACACGTAAGAGAAACAAGAACCTGTGGCGTGTAGTTTTCGCCGTAATAATATGGAGATACACGGTCAACAGAGGAAATGCACCGACCATCTGGGTTTGGCAGTGTTTTAATAACATCCTAAAACGCTTACCAAAAGCACGTTACTTTAGAATATGTGTAACTGACCTGAATCTTCTCCTGCTTCTCTATATGATATTTGATATGATTTTTTAATAAAGCGCGGGGTGAAAAACTTATGTACGAAATACCCGAAAGATAGTTTGCCAAAATGGTTAGCCAGCCGACACCAGCCGACCTGGTTAGGGACATACTCGTGAGCTCGTTTAGATGATAGTCAACAACAAACTGCGAGAGGGATCGACACTCGCTCTACTCGTTCACTGCCGAAACAGAATAGACGGCCTTTACACGCAGATCGAAAGCACAAGCTCAAATGTTCTCTACGGTGAGAGATGCTAGTCAGACCTCCAATGAAGACCTGTATTAAACTTACTGTTATTAATGGAAGATCACAAACGGATCTGTTTGTTGCTGGTCCATCTGAATTTATGCCTAGTTACTACTAATTAATCCATATTAACATCCATTAACTAATTGTATATCCATTTTATGATAAATAAACACCTACATAGCTATTTTCCACTTAACGGAATGGCTATCTTCCAATATGTGGCATTTACTGCCCTGAAACTACGTTTTGAAGAGACATTTAGAGCGTAAAATTGAATTTACGCAACTCTTCTCATAATTAAGTGCTCTTAGTGACTTCAGGGCATTTGTTTGGCATATTAATGACTGATGAAGAGACGAACAAGCTGACCCCTAAAAGGGGTGTGGTTCTGCGACTGAGATTTTAGGATGTAATATCTAATTAAACGCAACAACTGATGATGATGATTGCCTCAGCTTTTTATTCCTGCTGGAGCAGGAATGTATAAAAAGGAAACTATTATGATTAGTGCATAGTGAGTCATTTCCCCATTTAGAAGCCCTATCTTCAACACAGGGCTAGCTTAGGTGATTTTTTTGCAATCGGATTATGCAAATTAGGTTTAGGTCCTACTTATGCAGCGCAAGTGACACCCCTCTCGCAGTCTTCGACTGTCAGCAATCTAAACGGTTGCAAATTTTAGAGCACCAGTGTAGCTTGGGAGCTATACATGGGTGCGTTCGCTGATAAGGATAATTTGCTCTGAACATGACAAGTTCAGTCAGTCATGGCAAGTAGTATAGACCAACTCTCTGTGATCTTTATGGAGATCAGCGAGAAAAATAGTGATTGGATATCAAAAGAAGTAAGAGGAAGTCAAGTGAAATAGGAACGTAAATCTGAAGCTTCTAAGTTAAACCATGCCTTCGGCAAAGAATTTTTGTAATTGAAAAAATAACAGGTCTACATAGGAATACTGCCCCTTTTGGGGTCAACTTGTTTAACTTTAATCCACACTCAGTCAACCAGTCAAAAGTTGGTCTCATAAGTCATATCTTTGGTGAAATAAAACAGACCCTCCCAAATCATTTTGCCGTTTTTCAACTATTCCAGACCAGCTACGTATTTTTAGGTCAGCAGAACTAACTTTTTTGCTGCAACCTCGCTTTTTGAGGAGCTAAAATTTGTACAAAAATTGCGATTTAAACTATAAAGATTTCGACCTAAACGGGTTTTAGATGCAGCCAAGTTTAGTTGAATCTATGTAAGTTGCAGGTTTACGGAATAGGAAATCGAAATGTAGGATTTCTTTAATTTTGGCCAGAAACTCTATGAATTAGTTTTCTATATTCTGCTCTGCAGTGTGCAAAAATCAATGATGAGGGGTCATTATCAAGCACTAGTCAATCACAATTATGTTTAACTGATTTGGTTCCTTTGCTCTGAATTTATATACTTTTATTTTATGAGCAAACTTTTCAGTCCATGTATGATTGACGGGGTCGGAGGTCGGAGTTTGCGGTTATGCAAAAGGAAGAATCAAAAACAGTTTTAGAATTTAGTTGGTGAGAATTTTCTCCATGTTCTAGTTTTTTGTTCAGCTTTTAGCTTCAAGCATTTGTCAGATGCAACCAGTCGCCTAGCTGGATACTTGTGAACTGTTCCAAGATCTGCCCGACCTAATTTGCATAAATGGTGGCACCCTCTAAAACTGTTTCAATACACGAAGTTGAAAAGGGGTGCATTGAAAATATTTGCACAATAGAAATTTAGCTTAAGGGAGGGGAGTTGTGAGTAGAAAAGCAAGAAAATTAGCAAAAGCACAAATACACAAATGCACAACTACGCATAAAAATCTGAAATTAAAAAATAATAAAAACTACAAATCAAATTGTTTAAATATTCTATTACCACATAGTAGGCCCCCTTCGGTTAAAAAAATGAGCTCAACACTATACTAGACCAATGTTAAAGATAGGCGAAGCTTGCTTTGCGAATTGTTTTATAGTGCTATTCCTATCCATTTTCCGTGTAAGTAGTTCTGCCTCCAGGCAGAACAAAAAAGGTATATTCCAGACCGATTCTAAATTGAAGAAGAGTACCCACTCTTCAATTAGGGCTTACTTAAATTCCAATTAGGTTTTTATCTAGTTTCTTTATTAATTATGCGTTTGAAGACTAGTATTCCTGGTATTATAGTGTTGATTACGAACCTATTCTATCCTTGATTTAACTATTGGGGTTCCTATCGGATTAATGAGAATTTGGGTTTGTCTGGCAATTCATATAGCTTGGACGTTCAAATAAGGCAAGAATACTAAATCATAACAAATGAAAAAGTATCAGATTATTGCATTTCAAATTAATCTCTCACCAAAGCGACATAATAACCAATTTTGACCAATTTCAGCATTTAATGCAAATCATTCCATCACATATGGAATAGATTTCTGTGCACACTACAGAAACGCTGGTACAGTACAGTACATCAATACTACAGTAGCTGAGTATCCTGAAATTGCGCTGGTGCGAAACCCTATTATGGGTTTGCTCAAAGTTCACAGCGCTACCTTCGTATCACAAAAAGTTCAATATGATTTCAAACTCAAACTCAATATAGAAATAGCGCCTAAAACTTGAAGTGTTTTGAACATCACCACAGAAAACGATGTAGCATTTATGTTGTTTTATACTTGCCCCCCTTTCATTTGTCCAATTGGGAGTTTGTCGTAATAGAATATTTGAAGGTGCTTAACTTTTCCCACAGACAAAGGGACAAAGAAGAAGAAGACAGAAGTTAAGAAGACAAATATCTATTTGGGTGTGAAATTGTAAGTGCAACAGAGCGCAGCGTGGCAGCCATGTGGAACGACAACCATTTTAAGGACTTGGTTTATGATAGAAGACACATCGGCTGTCAACGATACTAGTATCGTCAAGTGAACAATTGGGACAATTGAAAAGCCAATATTTGGCATTGCCTGGAGGGAAACCAAAATGCGCCAACGAAATGCTTGCGAATGAATTACTGCCATGTTAACGTTACGCCCAACACTGTTGATGCAGTTAAACAATTTCAGCAATCTGTTTTCATTTTGTCATTTAGATTTAATAAACTCAACTGCAACTGTAAGGACTTCTTTGTCATTATGATAGAAGTGGTTGCTTAACCTTAACACTAACATGAACAAAGCCCTGTTTACTTTAAAACACGTATGACTGAGATAATTCTGGCTGACTTACACTTGAAATAGATATTTTTACACGCCTTCCAGGTAGAACATAAAACGAATCCTGAAGCTGAATATGCATGGAAACTGATGGTTCGGACAGAGACATGACTGCACCGGCCGATGGCACCTCTGTAAGATATTCCTCTTCACTGAGTGCTACCATGATTTCCATGCTTAAAATAAATGTATTTATTTGCTCCTTATTCCAAGTGTATTAATCTGTAGGGCTTAAAGGTCTATAAATTTTAACTCCACTTTCGAGCAAAAAATACAAAACAACCATCCATCCTCATGCACGAAAGTTTACACAGAAATCTAATTCCACTATTGGAATGCCTAAAGAAGAAATATAAAAAAACCTGTCACAATAGTAACCCTATCACTGTAACCCTCGAAGTGTTCCTTAACGCGGGATTCGAAATTGAACGCTGAACCAAATGTAAATTCATATCGAGCAGAGAAAACCAGTTATGCGTTATCCAGCAGTCAGTCAGGTGCACAGGCTCAGAACCGCAGATTTTGTGTTAAAACCCCCACATGCATTGAAAACAAGGTAAACCGGCGGCACATTCTAAGATGCCTTTGAAAATCTTTAAGCTAGAACTGACACGATCCAAGCTTTGCACATTGTGCTTTGCACATAATTACGCAGTTATGATAAAGAGTTACCATAAAATCAGTTGTTAATATTATAAAAGGCTACACAAACAAAATGGAATTGATTTGAAACATATCTGCTTTTTCATGAACTCCATCTGTGGTGAGATAAAGCCGAACTGATTCGTTGTGCGAGATAAAACAGTTGCCGTATTCTGGACTTTGAATCAACGAAGTGAATATGCTGCAAAAAATGGCGGAAGAGGAAACGAAAAGAGCAAGAATTAATTGAAGTATCATGAGCATTTCAAAATCCCCAATACGCTGAGGAATAAACAATCAATTACCACTTATCAACACCATTTTATACATTTTATTTGCTTTTTCAGCTTCTCGTAGACGACATATCGATCAAACTAACCAAGATTCAATAATAAATAATTGTTATTTTAATACTACAGTTAGTAGTGATGGAAGTACATATTCTTTAGGTACCAGTTCCTTTAACTGCCCACCATAGGCCCATTAATGATAATGACGATTGTAACTGTAGCAGAAATAACCACATCATAACATTATTAGTCTTACTCTTCGCATCTGTGAAATTGGCTAGAATAATGACAGTCTACAAGAAACTCCGGCATGCGGTATCCAGCGGCTAAACGGTCACTTTCGTTCGCAAAACCACTTAACAGTGCCAATAGCTCCCGAAACACAGTGTTTAAGGTCCGCTCGTTCGCCCAGTCATTGTTAAGTTCATTATTTAATTGTTCCTTCTAAAATGTTCAGCTATTCATGCATGTGGAAGTAGTAATCATTAAATGAAAACAGAAGTTTCTGGCAATGAAAGCATTTTTTTACAGATTTGCAGATCACAGAAGAAGCAGGGACAGTTAGGATTAATTTTTATGACAGGACCTGGTTCACTAGGTTCACTGGTTTACCATTTCTAAGTGTTGACTTCTTTGTAAGATTTGGTCAACAGATCCTCATAGAAATTTACTTAAAGTGGAACGTGTACCGCACTCTTTTCCAAAATGCCATAGCGTGCTCAATTTAAGGGCTTTTACAGCAAATGATGTATCATTAAAGCTTGAAATGAGGACATAATAGTGACATAGACAAACTTTATGTGACACTTTCACACCTATTTTCTACAGTCATTTTCATACAGGAGATCATAAACCATTTCAAAACAAGGATTGCAGTGTTTTGCAAATTGATCAATCTAGACCATCCTGACGTGCTGAGGTAAAAACTTTCAAGATTTCGCCATTTTCGGACACGTCAAATGAAGTTACGCATCTGTGTGAACATTTCAACAAAAGCCAAGAAATATGTTTATGTGAAATAGTTTGCCGTTTGAATGAGGCAGTTTGTTTAGTCCTTGTTTGAAGCAAGCTAATTGCCGTTTTTGAGAAACCGGTTTTTAGCCATAAGGGGTCCGTCACCTTTAACTCGCCGTGGATTGTACATAGAGTGAGTCCGGACTAAGGAAAAATTAGTCTCGGACATGTTAATAATTTTTGCCAGGACTAATGTCTAGACAAATTGCCGGACAACCAAAATCCTTAGTCTGAGACATTTTTGCGACTAATTTTTTTAGTCACAGACATTTCTATGTTCCGACTGGCTAAAAATTTTAGTTATTAAACAAATAATATAGTTATTAAAATTAATAGAAAACCCAGCCTGGTTTCGTTGGTTCTGTGGGAGGTGGTGCGGGTGCAGATGCGGTTGCGGCGAGACTGGTGGATGGTCCACCCTCGCTAACCGACAGACCATAACCCTGGACTTCACAATATCGTAGCTAAAGAACAAGGTGCTGTTTTTTCCAGCATACACACAATATTTGCAGCACGACAAAACGATATTTCCGATTTTTCATCAGATTTTTCATTTTAGAAGGCCACTTTTGGAGCTTCGATTCCATATTTAACTCGCATTAATCCATAATTTAACACTTCAATTTCGATATTGTTGCTTGTAATGAAAAGGTCTTGATTGTCACTGCACGTACCATATTGGCAGTACATCGTAACGGTATTTTAAGTCTTTAGCAAAACTTTGATTTTAAAAACTACTCATTTTTGTGTTTCGGTCCCCCGCATTTGACTCATTGTATTTTATAAGTGCTTTTGTATGACGTGACTTTAACCAAACTTGTATTTATTATGGAGGATTGGTCTCAATCCTGCTGTCATGACAAACATCCTGTGAATCCGGAAACATATAGACCTTGTACTTTTGTCTCATTGAATGTGTGATTCGTTGCAGGTAGGTACGTAGGCATAGGTGAAACATAGTTTTAATTGATTAACTGGACTATCGTTTCGGAATACATTTGTCGGGACTATTTCTACTTTGTTTTCTACAATTTGTTGGGCCATGTCGGTCAGAATTTTCAGTCTAAGGCAAACGTTGTCTCGGAAAATTAGTCTTAGACATATCTCGGACTACAAAATATTACTCGAGACATGTATGAAACTAATTAAGTAGACTTTGTCGAGTCTGTTTTCTTAGAATTTTGTCCTGACAAAAAATAGTCTGAGGCATGTCCGAGACTAGCAAAAACCTTAGTCGCGGACAAGTCCTGAACTCCTGACTAATTGTTGTTGGACCGCACTCGCTCTACCTGTCAAAGCTAGTTAAACGAGACGGGCCCACAACTTAGCTAGACAGAATTAATCCAACTCATTTTTGCACAAAATATGTGTGATATGTTTTAATTAGGACATGCCGTTGTGGAATGTTGCACTAATACTTCTCTCGGAAGATTATTAAGCTCGTTTATCTCACGAACTTTTCAAGATAGAAAGATTGGTTCGAGAGCAAAGTTAAATTGGCCCAAGAGCAAAGTTATACAGCTTGACGGGTTATTCAGATTGAATGTGGTTGTGGCAAATTTCAAGCAACTGAAAAAGACTTACTCTGCAAAATAAAACTTTTCAAATTTTTACATAAAGTATCCGGGATTGATGCTGATGTATTAAGGAACACCTAAGAAGTGTGTTCTGAAAGTTGCAGACGTTTCGAATCAAGATTGTAACATGGCTCAGTGTAACCGAACCATGCTACAACAGCGTGCGTACAATTGAATTGCACGCTACACCGTGCAGTACAATTGTACTGCACGATGTGGTGTGTAGTACAATTGTACTGCACGGTAAGCCTTTGCTGCTCTCCTGTCGGAGTACGCAGTGAGGCTGCAGACAGCCAGCAGAGCTGACTGCACTGATCAAGATTTTCTCCCCCTTATATACTTTTCGCCAGTACAAATATGTAAATTAGGTTGGATAGTATATAAACGACTAAAATTTCAGGAAACGTGTCAGTCTTTCAAGACATGGCAAATGGAAGACAAAATGTCTTCTATATTTTTCAGCCATATTACAAGCCAGTTGGAGCACTGCTTGCTGTGTTCACAGAATTTTGTGAGCTCACTTGCAGGCGAAGCCCTCGTGAAGGGCGCTCGTGCGCTTCTCGCAATCGTGCCCTTCACTCGGAGCTTCGCCTGCTAGTGTGCATACAAATCTCTGAGAGCACTGCTGGCAGTGCTACAACTTACACTTATCGCCCAAAATACTGAAATGAATACCACCATCTTAAGTAGTGAGCATTTCTGAGGCATTTTTCTACCTTCCCTGATTTCGCTCATTTTTGCATATGTCACAGGAATTACTGCTGTTGCACAATTTCGTTTCACAAAAGTTGTATGTATTAAACATAGGAAATGAGAATAGCAGTGTCAGGTTTTTATGTGCGCCAAAGGAATCTCAAGGATGGATCCGTCCAAGCTTTAAATGAGGTTATTTCCATGTTCTGTAGGAATTGCAATTTTAATTGAGGCCAATAAAAAATTTAAATGAACTAATATTATATAAATCTTGGATGGATCCAATTTGAAATTTGAGAAATTTCTCTGTTGACAACTTTTCAGATTTCCTATTTTCAACGCATACCGGTCTGCATTTCGGGTGAAATTGCTCAGCACACCATAAGATATGTGACTTTACGTTACGGATCGTCAAAATATACCGATAAAAGAATAAAACATGCAAAATCAACGACTTTAAAAAATTACCAAAAAGTTGGCTCCTCCTTAAAAAGCTCATGAACTGTTTCTGAACTCCTTTAAACATCGTCAAGCTAGAAAAACCTAATCTGCAGTTTTGAGAAGTGAACCAGTAGCTTTATGTGGCCTACATTTAATTTCAATGATGCAATCTTACTGGAGCGATCATTTCCATTTTATTCATCAATTGTCTAATTTGTTGCACATAAGACAAACTGATGTCAATTGGAGGTTCTAAAAAATTCCAATATGTTTCCTTATAAGAATTTGCAGTCTGCAATAATATTGCTGTTCATGTTTGTAATTATCTAAATGTAGATATTTTAGTTTGAATGAAGTTGTATTTGATAAGTTATACAAATAGAATAAACGGTATGGTTTGGAAACACAGTATTTAAACCCAGCTGAAGGACATGTACCTAGACGCTGCTTTCAAAGACTGTGCAATTTGTTGGAAATGAAGCAATGTAAATTCTGTTGGAGGCCATTTCAGAAACGAGCACAATGAATTAAACTAAAAGATTCAGTTAATTTTTGCTAAAAGGTGTTTTCAACGTAAGGCGCCTTAGGTCTAGCTATCAGCATTAAGTATCACAACTACTTCGGAAGGACTCATTACTACCACTGCAAAATGCAACTTCTTCTCCAATAAAATGACCATACCTACCGGCTAACATAATTTCTGTATCTGATGTTGTCGAGACTGAAGGAAGAATCGTTGTTGACAACGCTGTTGTAGCTGTCGTTGTTGTCTCAGTTGTTGTAGTCGAAGTTGATGTAACTGTTGAAGTTGTTGTTGTAGTTGTTGTAGAATTACCTATGAATACAAAGAGCCGTAAGGCACAACTATGCAATCTGTGCCAATCCTTATTTTAATCTTCCCCACGTTAAAGTGATAAGACCAGCACCTGGAACCTTCATAATGGAGGTGGGGTGATTAGCATTAAGTGATCAGTTAGCGGAACTATTTATTCAACAAAAATATTACCAATGGCCATCCGTTTTTAAAGTTTTCGATGCCAGTTTGTAGAATTAAATTTTGAACACTGTGACCAAGTGGCTGAATGGCTAAGGCGATGAACCTAGGATCGGAAGGTTCAAGGTTCGATTCCCACCTTAGCCATAATAACGTTACATTGTTTCCTTGAGCAAGAAACTTAGGGCACTGCTTGCCGGTCGGATGAGGCCTTAAACTGGTGGGCCCGTGTGCTGCCTTGCTAGAGGTAGTGCACACTAACGAACCCTTAGTACACTTATCGTCAAGAGTAGAGCGCGGAGTTCCCGGTGGAAGGTACCCCTCAGAGATGAAACCGGGTCACTGTTTACTGACCCGGTGACCCGGTGACCCGGTCGACCCCTGACCCGGTGACCCGGTGACCCGATGACCCGGTATTTTTAAAAATTCATGGTTAAGCTTGCAAAAAATTAAAAATATTTTTGACGACTAAAATATCAAGTTGGGCAAAAGTTTTGCTTTCCTTAAAACAGTAGCATTGGAAAGTGAATATTGTAAGTAAGCCGGAAAAAATTTAAAATGATTTGCACGATTTTGCACTCAATAATGTGAAGTAAACTACTTAGCTTTTTGAATCAAACAAATTGGAACTTGTCAAAGTCATACATCAATCATAGGGTTTATCATTAGCACTTTTCTGTTTTATCATTATATTTTAGTAAAATATTTCATTTAGCTGTATGATTGAAGTTTCACTCAGCGGAAATTCTTTGGAAAGATTTTTTCGTATGGCCAGGATTCAGAGAATAGAAAATAAAATCAAATACAATTGGTTCCTGACTGAAGATATGTAGCAAGCCATAACAATTGCAAAAAATTCAAAGTAAAAGTCAGAATCTGTAAACCGTGTTTTGCTGAGATTTTCCTTCTAACCGATATTCGAAACCCACAGTCTATAGCAGCAGCGATAAATCACTTACACTTGTTGGAGCATGGAGAATTTTAGATTTTAAAATAAAGATTTCAGACTCTCAGGGTCCATGTAATAGTTTTCATTTTCTAGTTAAGATTCAACGCAACCATTGTAGTTCCAAACCTAGATTAAGCTTGACAGGAGATTACACATATTATGGGGACACTACTACAGCGACAAGTATTTAAAAACTACACGATTAAGTTAAGAATATTTCTATTGCTAGTTTTTGAGTAATTGTTGAAGTTTTCAGTTGGCAAAAATTGGTAACCTTTGAAAAATATCCTATAACAGCAAAAAAATTCCTCCAATCTAAAATACCGGGTCAAGACCGGGTCAGAGCTCTTGACCCGGTGACCCGGTGACCCGGTCCATATAGTGACCCGAACTGACCCGGTGACCCGGTGACCCGGTGACCCGGTTTCATCTCTGGTACCCCTCATGGGATATACCAGCCCCCTCCTACCTCCTGCGAGGGAGTACTGAGTGCAAACGAGTCCTGTACTCAAAAAGTTTCATACAAATTTCCGGGTTTGTCTCTGATCCCACCCCATCTGCACTTGGGCTATCTGCGTTTGGGCTTGGAGTGTCGAAAGATGTTGTGCGCCTTTATCTAGCGTATGAGCAATTGATGAATGTCTTACTACCGGAGTCGAAAGGCCAAGAAGGTGTCAGCATCAGCTTCCCATTCAGGGACAGCATTCAGGCAACGAAGCGAGAGTCATAATAACTAAGACTGATGGGGAAAGGCAAAGGTTAGTGCCCTCATATAGCCTCTTGGCTCGGTAGCGCGGCAATAACAGCAATAACAATAAGCGTTAAGCAAAAACATAAGTCTTCAATTGGCTACTTATTTATTCAGTTTGACTCAAGCTTTGATCTGAATCAGAAGTATGGCTTGTATAAGTATAGTCACTAATCGTAAGACCAGACAATTCTGTTCAATCTTTGCATTTCAAGTAGACAATTTTACAGGTTTTAAAGCTAAATCAATTTTGATTACTAAGTTTATGGAAATAAGGAATCTGCAACTTGAGTGCGTCTATATGACTTTGGTTGAACACTAAGAGGAAGTTTGATATCTATTCTTGTATTGCTTTGCACTTGAGTTAATACAACTCAATTTAAAAGAAGATAAATTTGAAATTTGTTTGTCTAGCTAGACATTACTTATGACAAGGTAAGTGTTATTTATTCAATACAGTTATAGAATCTAAAATTTGAAACATTTGTCTGAATATCTCACACAATCACTTACTGCACTTGCAGAACGGTCGACCATCGCAAGCCGTCATAGTGCAAAGATTTGATTCACCTTCGCGAAAGGTTGCGTTGTCAAGATTGTAAGAACAGTAGCCCTCGTAATTTTCGGGAACTCGCTTGTATGACACACCATTGTAACTATTTGGGTCAAAGGTTGTACAGGGTTCGCCAATCCGAATTGCTAGCTCTTCCATCAACTGCAAAGTGAAATTGGCAGTGTCATCTGGAGTATCGTCATAACGGCATTCCCCCGATATTGACTTACACGCTTCCCCACAGACTGAGCCATAATCGCCATAGAAGTAAGCAAACTCGTTTTCCACATGTACGACTTCCGGATTATCTAAGAAATAAATGCATCACTTCACAAACCCAATACAACTAAAGTCTGACCAAAAAATGTAGAAAGCGAAATTGTTTGCTTTATATCTCGTAAACGCTTCAAGATAACTGCCATAAATTATATATTTTCTGAACCGGAATGATGAGATCTTTCTTCTCGTGAAAAAAGTTTTCTGAAATTTCCCGTGCGATTTCAAAGGGTGCCGCTTTTATATGTCCAGAAGGATTGGTAAATGCTACAACCACGATTTTTTCAGGAAAATTTTCCCCTTGCCCGAATGTCCTACACACCAAATTTCAGCTTTGTTGGTTGAAAATTGCGTGAGTTATTCCATTTTTTAGATTTTCAAAATCCTTTGATCTTTGCCGCTTTTTCGACTTTGACTGGTTGTTACTCGTCACTCGCTCAACGAAAAAAATTTTTTGATTGGATTTTCAGGACCGCCTGGGTGTCCGCTTTCATCTGATATACGTGGTATTTCAAAATTTGAAAGTCGATTTTTTCGAAAAATACCACTTTTTGACCCAAAATTTCGGCAAAGTGAATCCAGCAAAAGTGAATAAAAATAACGTAATCATAAAGTTCATTATGAGCTAAATCCAACGATATAAGGTTTTCGTGGCTACGACTTATATTGCGCCAGCAATGAATTTTTAAACATTTTCCTTATTTCAGCTGGTTTTTGCTAGTTTACGCTGGTTCAGGTAAATCTAGGCGGCAACATCAAAGGAAGCCAAAAACCAGCTTGAAATAAGGGAAATGTTTAAAAATTCATTGCTGGCGCAATGTAAGTCGTAGCCACGAAAACTTTATATCGTTGGATTCAGCTCATAATGAACTTTATGATTATGTTATTTTTATCCACTTTTGGTGGATTCGCTTTGCCGGAATTTTGGGTCAAAAAGTGGTATTTTTCGAAAAAATCGACTTTCAAATTTTGAAATACCACGTATATCCGATGAAAGCGGACACCCAGGCGGTCCTGAAAATCCAATCAAAAATTTCTTTTCGTTGAGCGAGTGGCGAGTAACAACCAGTCAAAGTCGAAAAAGCGGCAAAGATCAAAGGATTTTGAAAATCTAAAAAATGGAATAACTCACGCAATTTTCAACCAACAAAGCTGAAATTTGGTGTGTAGGACATTCGGGCAAGGGGAAAATTTTCCTGAAAAAATCGTGGGTGTAGCATTTACCAATCCTTCTGGACATATAAAAGCGGCACCCTTTGAAATCGCACGGGAAATTTCAAAAAAATTTTTTCACGAGAAGAAAGATCTCATCATTCCGGTTCAGAAAATATATAATTTATGGCAGTTATCTTGAAGCGTTTACGAGATATAAAGCAAACAATTTCGCTTTCTACATTTTTTGGTCAGACTTTAGAACAACTAGATTTCGTTTCGATTGCTTTAAAGACAGAAACAGGTTACTATGTTGACAGTTTAACAGTTGTCAGACTCACTCAGACGGAGATTTTTCTGTTTTGGTGCTGCGCTGTCTTTGTAGTTTTGCTAGCATTTACTAGGTGTCCTCCCAATTACTGAATCAAGTTTCCGTTATTACTTAATTAACTAGGAGGAGGAGGAGGAGGAGGAACAGGTTGAGGAAGCAGAGTAGCCGGAGATGTAAAAGCAACATAAATATGAACGTTATCCTTGTACGACGGTCTTCTCACTGATCAATTTTGCGGGGTGTAGCGGTATTGGTGGGCCAAGGTTTTGCTGGTACGGTTTATACAATTAATCATGGCTTTTCCTGCCTGATCTGACAGAAGTAGAATCCAATAAAGAAACGCAACCAACAAACAGATCTGTGGTATTGAAGCATTTATGTAATGAAACGGATTTCGGGTGGTCAATGCTTTTACCCAATTTAGGTACTGAGAGGTCTCTTTCACGTCTCAAACATCAAACTTTATTCTCTCAGCCCTTTCTAATCGTACAAGTTTGGGGGTCGGGCAAACCTTTTCTGGTTAAAATAACAATCTGAGCACTGGTGAAATAGCTCGAATCAGCACAATCTGAGGTCTGGTTAAATGGCTCAGGAAATCAAACTATCTTATGGTTACCTAATAATTGGTTGACCACTCAATGGAACGTTGAGATCAACTAATTATACTACCTAAACAAGGCTTCCGTAACTAAGAACTCTGGTCCACCTTGTTCTCAAATCGAATCCCTAAACCCAGCTCCAGACAAACACAGTGACCGATATCGATTTGGAAGTTAGTTTACTCTCTCGGTTGGACAATTCACTCTGCAAACTCCGATAATTCAACACAGATTCAATTATACAACCTTCAATGAAATGCAGGATAAAGTTGTGCAAAACTGGATTAGATTAGTAAGAGACAGGAACAGCATCAGTGATGCTACAATCAACGGGGTTACTCGACACTTAGCTCTCAACTCACTTTACCTTAAATCCGATGAAATCCACAGAGAAAGAAATAGGAAATAATAATAATGATAATACAGTTTCACGCGCACAGGTTGAGAGAGAGGTGACGACTTGCAAGACGGGAACGAATAACAGAACAGAGAACAGCCTCAGCACAGACAGCTCAGGCTCCAACGGCCAACGTCACAAATGTGCAAACACAGGCTCAGCAGCCCAACAGAAACAAACACAGGACACAGGGCACAAGACCGACCGATTCGTAAGCGAGTCAACCTCAAACTGATGTGAAATTGGGGTTCAGTCACCTTCCCCTCTCACTTCCTGTCCACGTGAAATTCTGCAATTTCGGTCGTTTTGATTCTCTTGGAGTTGAAGACGACAATCTCAGAAAGAAAGGCATACGTCATGATAAGCATGACGTATGGGTTTGATTTTGGGCTCGTGGGGCTCGCAAAATTTCTAACTTTAGACGATTAGCCCCACTTTCAGAATTTGAACTTCTCAGTCAAAGAATACTCCAATTAAGCAGTCCTGCCAAGCAAATAAATTACCAACCGAACAAAGACTATTTCAAAAAACAGGTATTCCGACAAGGGTGATTGTCCAATATAGAGATTCAGTGCAATTACTTAGGTTAATACAAGAATTGGAGGTTTGTACAAAATTAGAAAATAAGGCATTGATTACAAAACTTAGTTCCATCAGTTAGTTTCCTTCAACATAAAGTCACACAAAACACAGAGTCAAGAGTTTGAAAACAGCAAATCAAATTGAGAACAAAAACTAGTTATTTTTTAGCTTTTTTCTTTGTTTCAGGGCTAAGATTAAATTTTCTTGCCCTTACATTTATGACAAGAAACTACCGAACAAAACTCACTTATCTCCAGAGGAACAGGACTGCCACCTGCAATGCAAACAAAGTGTTTAGCAGGCAGTTAGTTGTCACGAACAGTGTCCGTTATTTCATCAGTAGCTGGCTGGAATGGAGACGTCTGTACACAATACTGAATAACTTATGAGTCATAGTCAACAAAAAATTAAAAGCTGTGGGAACAGAACAACGCTGTTATATCTAGAAACTAAGAAGGAAGAGATCAATGCAATAAACGTTGTGATCTAGACATAATAATACTTACTTCAAATGTTAAGCTTAGATGTTCGAAGCTTAAATATTAGTCCTTCTTATTTCAACTTTCACATTTGGATACCATATCGTGTCTTTCCTTTGACCGGAGAGGCTATGGCCGTAGATTGTTTCCCCAAGGAAACAAGGTAACTTCATTATGGCTAATGAAGGGAATATACATATCCCCTTACAAATAATCATGTTATGTGTGTACGCTCATTGCAGCCTTTTCGCCTAGCTAGTCACTGGCTTGACGCCACGTGTTAGACTAGTTAGTCGGGGAATGGTTGGGTGTGTTGGGCGTCCCTACTATTGGATATTTCCTATTGGGAGGGTAGGTGTTTACTTCCTATTGGTTGGGGTTGAATTCCCAAGCCCCGCCCACCTGGGGGGTCTCTCTAAAATTCCCCACAACACATTGGTTGTCATATTTCTGTCTTGCCGAATAGTCGGGTCTCCCCAACTATTCTTTGCGCTCCCCCCGCTTGCAACCCACTCCGCTCCTGCAGGTACGTTGGCCAGCGGGCCGTGTTTACTGTGTGTAAGTATATTGTGTGTGTGTTAGCTGAGTGTGCCGGCCTTGCGCCTATATAATATTCCAATAATAAATATTCTTTGTATTTGTTCCAACTAGGGCTAGTTAGGGTTAGTCTAGGTAGCATACGTAGTCAATTATAGATCTATTATCTATTGGCGAGGCTTCCCCAGGACTGGCTCTCCCCAAGCCAGGTGTGTTATCCATTGTGGGCGCAATCCTAGTAGTGGCTTGCACTGTTTATTCGGAATTCCCACTACACTAAGTAGGAATCGTGGACGTTTCGATGTGCGGTTCAACCGTCCAACGCCATGGGCATTCTGCTGCACGATCACTCTGAACGACGCTGATGACAACAATACTTTTGATCTTGTTAGAGAACTTGTAACTAGAGAACATTTTTTCATTTGCTAGTGCCAGTTGAATGTATTGTCAGACTTGATTGTGTAGTATGTATTGTCTTGTATTATATAACTATATAGAGTAACATGTCGAGAATGTGCCAGAATAGAGGATCCAGGTTGGCCATTTCGTATCTCGCGAGTTTTCTATGATATAATAAAAGTAGAAACTAATTTAGTTCTTTAAAGCTAATTGTAGGTCAATTGGCGGTAAACCGTTTTTCGGCTTTTCAAGGAGCTTTTGCAACCTACAGGACCATATCTCCCTGATTGGCTCCCTGGGCACCCCATTTCATGGGCGCCTGGTTGTTTGCTATGCTGTATGCTTTATCATATCAGTGCGCGCAAGCATATGCATATGCCTGCAAAAAGATGCCATGTTCATGTCGCTTGTGAGTACTCAATTGCAGATTACTTCCAGAATATGGTACTCATTGTGTTTATTCACTGCAAGTTTCAGCTTTCATAATCATTTGCGCAACTGTTTAGAGATAAGTCAGGAGTAAGCCACTCAATGGGCTTGTTGGAAAGCTTCCCCAACTGGTAGAATTTCTTGTCTAATGTTGCCATCATCTCCTGTCAATCATACCTTGTTGTCTAGTCGTTTTTTCAACAGAGTCTTATAAGCTTATACTAAAACCCTGAACAAAAAACATTCTACACCAGAATGCGAACACAGTGAAAGTCCTAAATGCATACAACTGCTGTCTGCCTGTTACAGTTTGTTTGACTGCTGAGTTTTGATAACTAAATGTTATGTTAGCACAATAACTCTTCTGCGGACTCACGGTGAAGGCAAACTTACTGCATGTACAGAACCGCTTCTCGCAACGACTGATGTACTCATCGCACGCGTCTTCATAGTCCAGTTGGCAAAAGTAAAGGTAGCAATATTTATTCTGCTGAGAAGGTGGCCAGTCGCAGCCTTCTTCTCCAAAATCGAAGTCCAAACATTCATGGCCATCATTTCTAGCCAACATAGTAGCTATTGAAAACAATGTTTCGTTGTTTGGTATACTGGCGTTGACGCATTCTGTTTGTAGATTAGAGCAGGTTGTATTACATCCAGTGCCATAAATGGTCCAAGTGTATACTATGCCACCTTCTTTATGAAAAGTCTGAGTTGTTACTGAAAAACGAACGTAAAACAGTTCATGCCAATTAAACCAAATAAAATTAAAATTGCCAGGTGAAATTAAACAATTTTAGTGGAACTACTATGCACACTCCCGGTTAGTTCACAGATGCTGTAGGCCAACTATTTTTTGAATATGAATGAATGAATGGCAGGGTGAAACTTCATTGATATAAAAAATGTTTATATCCTTCTGTATGGCGTTGGGGGCCCACCTCTAGCATCCTGCAAACTATGTAGTAAGAGGTTTCCATTTATTTGTTAACAATCAGATACGGGGACTGTTTATTGACGGGGTCCATTGTTGGATAATTTTCTCTACTTTCAGCAATGTCGCTATATTTAAATCTATTATTGCCCCAAGGGTGTACTTTGAGAAAGCTTTGAAAATTAATTTGGTAGGTTTTCATATTGTTGAATAATTTTACCTTAAAAAGAATGCGCGATGTTGTTACTTTTCGTTTACTACAAAAAACCCAAAAAACCCTCGATAAATTCGGACAACAATCATTTAAATCCTTACCAAAATAACAAAATGTATCACAAAGTGTGATATTAAAATTGTAATTTATGCACTTTGATGATTTTCAATTAATTTCTAATGATTTAAAATTTTATTCCGAGTCAAGTTTTAAATCTTCAGAAATTTACTAAAAATTTGAAATAATTAACTCAGATTCTAATTCCACAATGGCAAAGTTTAACATTTTGGCAATAATTTAATGTAAAAATTGTCCGAATTCATCGATGTTTCTCGGTCGATTGTTTGGTCCACGCGAAAAATGACAACTTTGACTAGTTTCCTTATGTGCACTTACAAACCTCGACCTTGAGGTGACAGTGCTCGACAGCCGTAAGTCTTACGACTTAGATTAAAAATCTCGTTGAAATATACCTTTTTAACTGTTCTAACAGAAAATAAAACGGTAAAAACATTTGGGAAACTAGTAAAAACTAAAATTTTTGTTACATTTCTGATTTGATGGATTGCTGCTTTGCGCAATGTATAAAGTCGTGCTTCGTTTGCTTTGAGTAAGCTAATATTGGCCTGATTTTGCTATAAATTGTATGTATTTCCAATTGTCTTTGTTGGAAAATATAGATCAACTTAGTTTCGATTTACCGCAATAAATTAACTTGTTATCAGCAGTTTCAGGAGTTTGTAGCGAAGCGGCAAACTCAGCGGAGTCTGAAATAATTCCAAGGGTTCTGTACTATCGTAAATCTAAATTTTTGTTTATGCAAAATATAAGTGGTTTGCTAACTAAGGTTCTACGTTAGTTAGAGTTGTTTGCTACTACTGATATTTAAAAAATCTAATATTATTATTTGACAAGCAAGATAATTCCAGCTATAGTAAGTATTTGAGGCCAGCCTAAAGCCGACGACTTTCGCTTGCCGGCCAGCCGCCAGCTACCGGCCGGCCACCACCCGGGATTCAAATCAACATTCAGAAATTTACAATTTAGAGCAACCAAGCTTAAAATTTACTCCAAACCTGGTTTTTGTCTGGCTTGTGCAATCAGCGTACACGTAAAACTACATTTTTCTAATATAACACCCGATAATCAAGATCTTAGCAGTCATAATCGCTGCACTGCAAACTGCTTCAGGCTTCAGGCAAACACTAGCTATAGTCACTTACTTAGTAGTCTTATCATGACCACAAAAGTCAGCAACAGAAACTGAACAGCTTTAATCTGTGTCATATTGGTGTCAGTCTAGTCTGGTGTCATACGATATGTCAAATATGTAGCTTCTTGAAATATCCCAAGGCTCAAGTAATTACTGGTTATGACGGGTGTGTCTGGACAACTGAATTAGATCTAAAACGGGGTTCTAATATAATGTATGGAAACCAGACCAATTGTTACTGGAATTCGCATGAAAGAGCTTGATAATAAACTATTTGCATAACCTATTAGATATCATACTTGTTGTGATCGAGAACTATGTAGACTCATTATTAAGTATGATACAACGGTTATTAGCACAGTATATCCTGAAGAAAGAAAAATAGCTCTGTGAGCCCAAGACAGTAATGATAACGCTTGATAATGTAAGTGAAACCATCCCTTAAATAGAGTTTGACAGAATATATTAAGTCACAAAATGTCAAAGTCGAAAAGTAAGCTTTCTAAGTAAGTAAGAAAAGTAAGTCGAATTTCTGTATCTGGCTCCGCATCCGTCTCATTAGGGCACACGCATCCTTCCCACATTAAGGCCATCGAAGTGCGGGTCTATGTCAAGATAAAAGTCACTTTTTGATGCTTTCTGATCTGCTAATTGCTTTCCTTGGAGATTCTATTTTTGTAGGGATTCGTGGAGTTCTGGGGGTTCTCAATGTGTTGTAAAAGTTTGCTCTATAATTATGCCTGTTTTCATTTTTTCGCTGTGGGTTATTGGGGTTCTTGGGACATTCTTAACTTTCGAAGAGATTTGATCCGTTACTATAGACATCTAGTTTCAATTGTTTGACGGGGCTCGTAGGGTCCAATGGTGTTCCCCGTATGCTGGGAAAAGTCGGAACGTACAGTTTTGGCTTTTCGTTAATCTTCATTGGCTACCTCTATCAACTTTTTGTGAAGTGCACTTCTTTTCCATAAATGTATCCGTTTTCCTTGTTCTTGCGATGTGACTCTATTTCTAGTCATCTGGAGCGGAATCTGTTCCCCGGTTTAATCGTTTGTAATCGCGTGCATGCAGTTGGAATACTGTGCTGCCTCCTATGTATTCAACTAGGACTGGCTAGTGTATATACTTTTACAGTCAACAGAAAAAAATTGGCAGACGAATTTAACAATAAGCAATATTATATTCTGAAGTGCATCAAATGAAAATTAGTAGACGACTAACTGTTGGATGGTTTAAATTCAGGAAAAAGCTAACCACTATCAACCTTTCCTGATTTTTATTTGCACCACTGTTAGTGAATCAACGTGAATCATGCTAAGCTACTAGAAGCACCGAAGTTCAGACTTGAAGTGGTTATGGCGAAACCACAATAACCTAGAGTTCAAGTCATAGCTGGCTGTACTTTTTACATACTATAAAGAAGCTCTAGCTGACTCACAGTTTTGAGGTGCGTTAAATAATTACAGAACGCGGTCTGAAAACTAAAAACAACATCATAAGTCAAGGTCCAATATTTTTACAAAAAACTTAGGACGTTTCAGAAACGCTGTAATGAGGCGGCGTGACGTCAGTCCTCTAAAAATATTAATGTATGCGTTTGTATTTATTTTAGGTTGAAATTGTGTTAGAAATATTATTTTTAAGAGTGAATTATAATGTTTGCAATTTATTTTGAAAGTATGTTGGGAAAATTGTTTGAAATTATTGCGAGAAATTTATGTGAAAGTTTCTTGCTTGAGAGTTTTACTGTGCCTATGTATAAATTATGTATATGTGTGTCAGCCAGCCTAGTCAATAGGTGGCGCTGCATACCTGTCTATTTTCGCTACGAGTCTCTCCCAGCTTCTCTCTTTCTAAAGGGGTCTCAAATTCAACCAATCAAATTCATTCACGTTTCTTTCAAACTGGTTTCCTCTCGTTTAAAGTCTAGCCCTTCAGTCTTGTTTTTTCCTTTGAGTTGTGCAGTCGTGTCTTATTTTACACTCCCGTGTTTGGCCCTACTATCTGCTGTGCTTTATCTGACTCGTCTCTACCGCCCAAAGTGGGTACCACTTTGGACTTTAGTACGCTCCAGGGTGACCCTGTTGAGCTACGTCTCTATTAATTTCTTGCACTGGTTTAATTAAAATTTTCTACTTTTTATTATGAAACTTTTCTCATTGAATATTCTCTATCTAGTATTTTCTTTGAAGTTCTTTTAAAATTATTTCGACAGTTTAGGTTTCTTGTGTTAGGTTAGTTAGCTGTAGTTTCTTCACTGTAGTTCCTCTGTTTGGTAGAAATTATTGTGTAATTTGTATTTTACTCTCTATTGTTATTTTACTATTTAGTAGGCTATTCTATACACTGTAGCTTGTTCAAAATTTCTGTACGCTTTTCGGAGTTCGCCCCTTTGTCCAGCACGTGTTTTCCAGTAAATGTGGTCTCATTTTTTGGCCCATTTTAGGGCATCTCTTTAGTTAGGTTTTTGTCTTAGAATCGTATATTCGGTAAGTAGGGCTTTTTCTAAGATTATTTGGGTAGGTAGTTAGTTCTTTTTGAGCATGTACTTTTCAGCAAATTTGGGGTAGTTTATTTATTAGTTGAGTCTTTGCTCTTCATCGGCGGTTTAACTCCGTTCGGTAGGTTTCACTTAGGTAGTTTGGCGAGGTTAGTTGGGTCGACTGGAACTACATCTCCTCTAGGTTCGACGTTCTCCTTGTGAACAGTTTCCCACACGTAAAGTTTGGTTGTTCGTACACTTCCAACTTTACAACGCAACCTATATAAATTATCTAAAGTCCAAAGTGAAAGTGTATAGGTGCTGGCAAGAGTACATAATAACCGAGAGTGTGATAAGCGCAGCACTCTTAGCTATCACACTGGGGACATCATCTACACCATAACGGCCTGCCCCCCTCACAGATCAGACCCAGTGCCCCCCCCCACAAAACAATCCCTAGTACGCTCCAGGGTGACCCTGTTAAGGTACGTCTCTATTAATTTTTTGTACTGGTTTAATTAGAATTTCCTACTTTTTATTATGAAACTTTCTTCTTTGAATATTTTCTATTTAATACTTTCTTTGAAGCTCTTTTAAAATTATTTCGAGAGTTTAGGTTTCTTTTGTTAGGTTAGTTAGTTGTAGTTTACTCATTGTAGTTCCCTTGTTTGGTATAAATTACTGAGTCTTTGTATTTTATTCTCTATTCTTGTTTTACTATTTAGTTAGGCTATTTTATACACGGTAGTTTATTCAAAATTTATGTACACATTTCGGGGTTCACCCCTTTGTCCAGCACGTATTTTACAGCAAATGTGGTCTCAATTTTTGGGCCATTTTAGGGTGTCCTTTCTTAGTTAGGTTTTTGTATTAGAATTGTATATTCGGTAAGTAGGGTTTTTCTAAGAATATTTGAGTAGGTAGGTAGTTTCTTTTAAGCGTGTATCTTTCAGCAAATTTTGGGGTAGGTCTTTTATATTTGAGTCTGTGCTCTTCAGCGGCGGTTAAACTCCGTTCGATAGGTTTCACTTAGGTAGTATTTGGGCGAGGTTAGTTGGGTCGACTGGAACTACATATCCTCCAGGTTCGACGTTACCCTTGTGCACAGTTTCCCACACGTAAAGTTTGGTTGTTCGTACACTTCCAACTTTACAACGCAACCTATATAAATTATCTAAAGTCCAAAGTGAAAGTGTATAGGTGCTGGCAAGAGTACATAATAACCAAGAGTGTGATAAGCGCAGCACTCTTAGCTATCACGCTGGGGACATCATCTGCACCATAACGGCCTGCCCCCCTCACAAATCAGACCCCAGTGCCCCCCAAAACAGACCCTAGTCAGCCACCCCTCCCCCCCCCCCAAACAGACCCTAGTAGATTTGACCCCCCACCCCCCACAAATCAGACCCTAGTGAAATGATCCCCCCTCCCCACAAAATGGACCCTAGTGAAATGACCCCCCACAGATCAGACCCTAGTGAAATCCACTAGGTTCTGTTTTGTGGGGGGGGGGGGGTCACTGGGATCTGATTTGTGAGGGGGGTAGGCCGTTATCGTGCAGATGATGTCTCCAGCCTAATAGCTAAGAGTGCTGAGCTTGTCACACTCTTAGTTATTATGTACTCTTGGTGCTGGTGAATCCACGTTTCAATTCTAACAAACTTGCTTGACAAGCAGTGGCGACTGAGGAATTCAAATAAAAAGAAATTTGAATTCTTAAAACTTTGATATATGATATTTGTGATGTATCAAGTACTTTTGCAAAACGACTTTCGTAGTCGGATGTTTCATGAAAGCTAAAAACTGTTTTTGATGATCGGTGGATTGGTAATAGCTTCATGTTGTTTGTGTGCAAATTTATGTCATTTATTTGTATAGCCAAATATAAAATTAACTTTCAAACACTTTCAAACTTTGAAAAACGACTATGACTAATGTGTAATGGATTTGGTTAAATAAAAAATCAAGTTTTGTAGAAATAATCCAAAAAAGAAGGATTTAATCAATGGTCACTCAAAATGGCCCAAGTTGAAGGTTTTCATGATCGTATCTTGTATGAATGAACGTCCAAGCTGTATTTGTATTCATATGTAATTAAGAACAGGGTTGCCAATCTCTAAAATATAGTTAACTCCTTGTAAAACAAAAGGGAAGATTAGTTAAAGCCGCATTATAGGGTCAGGAGTATTATTAATATTGAAAGAATAACATTATAAATCGATATATATATATATATTAGTCAGCTAGGTGGTCTGAATAGAAATCCCCTAATATGGTCCTATTGTTCCCTTGTGAAAAGCGGATGCCTTTTCATTAGGATTCCAACATCCCTGTTTTAAGCGGGATAGTAACAAAAATCCCAAGTATCTGTATATAATGAAAAGCTGGTGCCTTTTCATTAGAACCCTTACCGGACACTTAATAGCCCGCTGTCGATTATCCAAAAAAGGAAGGAAACAGATCTTAATATCATTCAAGAAAATGTATAACATCTCTTTAATAGCAAATAACAATTTCAGTTTGTTATCAAACAAGGTCATATGAAGATGGTTCACTAAAATACAATGGTTACTATGAGGATTTAGTATTAATTATCAGTAATATATAGTTAGATTTGCGTAGGTAAGGATATTCAAACGTAGGCAGTTATATTTAATGTCGTTTAGCTTTAATTCTCCATTTTTGACGTTGGGTAGGTTAAATTAGCAATGATATGAGTTAGTTAGTGTTAGTTAGGGTTAATTAGTGTTAATTAAACAATAATTACGTAATAATCGAAATTTTCGGGTCGGAGGTGCTGTAGTGACAATCTTAGTTTCGTTTGTTCTTTCATTTGTATGGAAACACAACTTAGGCTTAATCGAAGGGCAATTCGTCGCTGATTCCAAAATGTAAATTTTATTTCTTAACTCCCAAAATTAAGAAAGTTATGGCCGAAAATGTTTTAGTAAAATGTTTGCCATTTCGTAACTTTAGTTTCTTTAAAAAGGTGTAACTTAACTAAGACTTACGTAACTTTTATGTCAAGTCCAGTCATATTGTCTGAAAGGCTGTCCTCACATGAACTTTGGGCTGGTCTTTAGCCCAGCAGAAGAATTGCCTCTCGAAAAGAGAGTTAGTACACACCTTTTCTCTATCTTATTGGTTTGAAGGGGGCCTAGTTGCCTCAAAAATAAATTAAATTAAAAGAAAAGAAATTAAATCTAGGTAGTTAAATACGTAGAATTCGATAATATAATCCTTATTTAGCTAGAATTTACGTAAAAATAACTATGTGCATATTTTTTCATCTTTTCACGTTTTATTTTCCTCCTTGTTCTCGATCTAGTGGAGACAAGGAGTTTCCAGTAGCAAGGAACAATTGTTGCTGAAGACAAATGACCGGCACGCTTTGTTTGCGGCCAAAAGGTCAAGTCAAACCCAAAAGTGAGGGGCCGAAAACAAAGAAATATTAAACCATTTTCAACTATATTAAACTAATTTTCCAATTCAATTTAAACTATTGAAATCCCTTTCGTGTAGTATAGGCCCAAGTTGGCCAAAATTCCGCAATTTCCTGTCTATTTTTGGGCAAGTTAAGATCACATTTTCGTCGCATATCCCTTTGGTTGCGTTTACGTGTAAACCCAAATTTTTATAAAATTCGCCCAAGTTTCGACCCCAAAATTCATCAAAAAGGTAGCCAGTTGGGGGCAATATGTCCCCATTATCATTAATCTAATCCCCAACTGGTCCCCAGGCTGAAAAAGAGCCTGAACCTGGACATGTAAAGGATAGGAAGCTTCTAGAAACTTCTAGAAGCTTCCCCCAAAATTAAAAGAAAGCCGCCCTGATTATAACCTGTCAGCGAGCTGTCGCTCGCACCCCAACTTTCAAAATTCTAGTCAGTGCTCATTTAGTCACGGCCGAGACCGGTCGCAAAATGTCCCCATATCCCCCGTGTACTGCTTCTCGTGTCACTGGTGTGACGCGGGAAAATAGCAGTACACGCCCCAAACTTCCAAAAAAAAATTATAGGGATCTCTCTGGCGCTTGGGCCGGAGAGGTAAACTGAGTTTACACCACGAGCACTAACAACTTGAGCGGCCACATGGACCTCTTATGTCCGGCCTTGAACTGCCATTTAGGACAAAAAATTAGGATTTGTATTGTGGCCCTTTTGGCCAAAATTGTGATGTATATTTGTATTTTGGCCTTTCGGCCCTTTTTTATGTTTTAAGGCCGAATGGCCACCCTTTTTTAATCCAAGTTACAGCCAGGAGGCCAGCAAATTTTGTATTTTAGGCTGTTAAGCCTCGGTTTTTCAGTATTTACGGCCTGAAAGCCAGTCTTATGTTTTCTAGCATGATGGGCTTTCGAGCCAGTTTAATTTCTTTATCCTTTATTTCATTATTATTTTATGATTCTAAATTCAGGACAGCTCATGTAAACTCCTCCCGTCCGACGGAGGTCTTGAGACATGTCCATCCCTTCTTTCCTTTGTTTTCACTTTTCGCCAAGCCACGGCCTTGTTTGGCCCAAATTATGTTTCTTTTCTTATTGAAATAATCCTTTCTTTCTCTCTTTCGTTGTCACTTTTCGGGGTTTTCTTTTTGTAGATTTAACGGGATTTTGAGTGGGTCCTAACCCCTGAGTTCGAGTTAGAGAGCCCCTTAATTACGGCTCTGAAATTAATAAGTTAGTTAGCAGAAATGTTCTCCCCACAGCCGGCAACTAGGAGTTGCCGGCCATGACTTTCACAAAAGGCATCGGCGGTCGGTCGGCTTTAAAATTACTAGGTATTAAAACCGTATAGGTTGTTTTAAAACTAATCCTAAAACCTTGAGTTTACATCAATCTCATTTAATTAATTATCAGGCAGTTTTTGAGAGGAATGGCCGGCTTCCTCATCTTTCTGTAGTTTTCAGTTAATCGTGTATTTAGTATTATTTAACATTGTTGTTAGTAATAATTGCCGAGCAATTATTACTCACGGGCTTTCTTTCAAATTTTACATAAAGTTTCACCAAATTTATGAGGCTCAATTTTTCACAAAATTTCTTTTATAAAGCAATTCTGTAGAATTGCAAAAGCCAAATTTGAGTTCAACAAAGTAAAGTTTTACAGTCAAATATGCACTTAGAATTAGAGTTTAGTTAAGTACGTGTGTCCTAATAGTCAGATGTGTATTAAGAATATGTGTAGTTAATGTATGAATGCTTCCCTAAATTTTACGTAAAATGGTTACTCGGGTAAACCCCTCATGGAGCGTGAGGTTCCGAAAGTAACCAACTTTTAGATATGTCTGATTTGCATGAATGCTGAATGCTTGTCTTGTATGTTTGATGAGTGAATGTTTCGACTGATTGATCGGCAACTCGCGGAAACTCCCCTTGTATGATAGGGGTTGCGAGGATTGCCATTCCCGTATGAATGCCGTTAAGAAGCTACCCAACTAATGATCATCATCATCAAATTCATGTCTTTCATTCTTACACTAGTGATTATTGTTCAACAATAATTAGCTGTCGAATCACATTTTTGAGAATCATTAGTACATTAATTGGGTTAGTTGAATTCCTGCTTGTCATATGAGTTACAAAGTTGGGATAATCCAGAACACTACGAATTTAGCACACCAAAGTGCTGACTGTAGCTATCAGTAATAATCATCCAAATCATACTTGTATTAAAACTAAAATCATCAAATGTAAAGAGGAGTCTTAATCGGTCCAAAAAACGTTGTCAGTATGGATTATTCCAAAAACCTAATGACGGGTCGATTCCCATCGGGCGCATGGGATTTGTACCTCCGGAATTATCAAGGAGTTTCCATATCAAGCAGGAAGATTGCATAGTTATGAATAAGTGTCTGACTGTCCGTTAACTGGTCGTTACTTGAATGAATGTGCGAATGTTAGCCAGCGTGAGCGAGAGTCCACTGTCGTATCTTTATACTATACAAATTGGGTAGTTAGCTTAATTCAGAGTCACGGGACTCCCGGAATAGGCTGTAACTACCAGGTAGTCCTCGATTCGTCCGCGTAGGTAGTCCTATGCTCAAGGAGCGGACGAATCGCAAATAAGGACTCCGTGCTGGTCCATTTTGCAAGTATGCTAGGTTTGTATGAATGTTTATTAGTTAGGACTGTGCCATTCGTGCCCTCACTTGTTTGTGTCAACCAAACGGTCAAACTTATTCTAATTGGTAGTTTTCTGTAACATGTTGGTAAAACTATCCAAACTTTTATGTCAAGCTTTTATCATGAAAGTTAAAAAGCTCGTGTTAATCGTGTTCCTAAAGATCCAACATTGCAAGAAAAATAATGCTAAACAATAACTCTCGCCCTCGCTTGTATTTACTAACGGAGCAACCAATTCCGGCCTGGTTTGCAGTTTCGTAATGAGTATTATTGCTTCTGCTCAAACTTTTATGTCAGCTTGTAATTCTGAAAGTTAAATGTGATATCGTCAGATACTCTCTGTCAGTCATGGTCGTAAATGTTGAATTACCATTATTGACCAGCGTCTAGAGCTAAACGATGGAATCGAATGGCACCGATTGTAAATAGTAGAACGTAAGCAGCAGAATTAATACCTGAAAAGATACAAATAATAGTTAGATAATATAATAATGTCAGTCAATACATAAGATTTAGAAATTGAATCACAGAAAAGTAGCAGTTGCAAGAAAGAGAATGTTTGTAATTAATGTTAGTTTTCTGCAGGAAACGGATGCTATCCTGCTCTTCAAACGCTTAAAGTTCTCATTTCGTGTCTAATTGAAGTAAACTGAATATCTGTAAAAGGAATCGTACTGTGTTAGCGATTTTCTGCACCATAAGGCAGAAAATCGCCTACTAATCGTTAATTGCTGGAAACTCATTCGTATCAAACTAATAACACGCAAATAGCTCTGTCTCAACCGCGAATTGGCCCAAATATGCTGTTTTTAATCGTTTTGGCCGAATGTTATTCCAAAAACTAACGAAATTCCAGTTTTTATCGCAGAAAGCCATTTAAAGTGAGTAATGGTTGCTGGGTTTGATTCCCGCACACATATCCTGTACTAATGGGTTTTAACCCATTTGATTCAGGTGATCCAGAAGAGCTCATCTGTCAGAGAAGCGATCTGCCTGTGGATAGTTTAGTATCAGTGGATGATCAGTCCGAAGCGCTTTGTCAGTAGTCGAATCCAGTAGTCAGTATTTTGGTTAGAATTGTATCAGTGTGGTCCTAATCAGTTATCAGTCCAGAACATTCTTTTGAAAGGTACATTGCTGAACACTTTATGAAACCAGGAGTTAGTAACTAAGGCAGAGACCACTGCTGGCACCGAATCAAGTTGGGAATTATTGAAACCTAACCTTGTCTGAACTTTATGTCATCTTTTAACACTACCATTCAAAGATCAAATTATGCCCCTTTTGTCTATCTTCGTATGCCCTCTCATTTTGGGAGCTCCGGCTCCCCGGTCTCTGGTTTAGGCCTAACCCTAACCAGTCTATCGGAGGCTTATCTGAATCCTGTGTAGCCACTAGAAAAGAAGAGAAGCTATTAAATCATTCTATTTAATTTATATTAATTATATTTCGGGCATCTCCTGGTAACTCCCCGCCTAGACCGACCCCTGTGACTGTACTCTCCACCGTCCGATAGCCGCCTTAGATCTATGGGATTCCTTGAGAATCTTTAATACCAGATCTAAGCCCGCTCACCCAATCTCGGAACAGAAGTGTAATATCTTTAAATTTCATTAATTATCAGTTAACTGTTGACTAGTTGATTTTGTGATCAGACGGATAAGGAAGCTAACTTAACATACACAACTCACACGTACGCACTATACCTGACTGTACCCTGTAATCAGTACCTAAAGAAGAGGAACCCAAAGTTAGTTCAGATTGAACTTTAGGTCCGATTAGTTATAATAAGAAAAGAGGAAGAAGGAAAGAATCAGTAGTCGAATTACTAGTAATTAATCTTCTCCCAATATCGGTCAATTTAAAGTATTAACTTATCCAAAAGAGTTGGCAACCCTGGTACTTTGTACCTTGATCGTCTATTGTTAATAACTGAACTGAACACTAACTGTCTAGTGCCCCTGTTTGACTATTGTATTATTATTATTATTGTTACTATTCCTAAATTATATCGGAACCTGTTCTTGTTTAATAAATTATTGCGTATTCATCTAGACTTAGTTAGGGACAGCCTTGCTGAGTCGGATCCTGTTGCGATTGCTGAACTAGATCCTGTTGAGATCTTGCTGCCGAAGCAGATCCGGTTGCGATCTCACCGCTGAACCAGATCCTGTCGCGATCTCATTGCTGAAAACGATCCTGTTGCGATCATATTGCTGGATTAGATCCTGTTGCGATCATCCTAACGACCCCTATCTAAAACGAACTCACGACAACACCCCCTAACAGGTTGGCTTTAGAGATCCCAGATTTTGGCAAACTACCTTTCGGGAATCTGGTACTTAAGTTTGTCTAAATCAGGCAAACGCGCTGACCTTCCGTGTAAGTGAACCTGCCAGCCCAATACGACCCCATTTCCAGAAATTGAATCAAACCAATCCAATTCTCCATTTAATCCCACCAGTTCATTACACGGTAAACAGAAAAGGTGGAGCCCCCAGTGAGGAAAATCCTGCGAAGACAATCCTGTTGGAAATCCTACCAATGTGGAAACATCACGACCCTACGACTTCATCATTAAGGTCAAGCGAGGATCAACTTTAACCCTATCAAGGAATCAATTGAGACCCTATCGATCAAATCCAGAAGAAAATATGGATCAATTCAATCCCGCTCATGACGATGGAAATGGACCCCCGAATATGGGCCCTCAACATGGACCACCAGGACCTGCAGGTGGAGCACCCCCTCCCTTCAATCCGCAGATGCCCCAATTGGTTTTCCCTCATGCTCCTATGCTGCCAAATGGGAATATCGAAGATCTACTATTCCAGCTCCGCGATAGCATCCAGAATCAGGCTATAGCCGCCTCCTACCGAGACATGCCTATCTATTCCGGAAAGGATCACGAAAACTTCGATGATCACCTTGTCAATTATGAGAGATTCAGCCAAAGACTCAACCTGAATGATTATCAGAAGGTCATGAATATCTCGCCTACTCTCAGGGGCAGAGCCGCTGAGATATTCAAATGCATGCCCAGAGGCGCCATGCAACAGGATGACTGGGAAGCCTCTGTACGAGCCCTCAGAGAAGTCATGATCCCTCCCATGAAGGATATTCATGCCACAGCCAAACTGTTCAGCATCAGACAGATGCCACATGAGTCTGTCGCAGACTTTTCTCTCCGACTGCAAAAATATGCCCGGATCGCTTGGGAAGATCGAGGAGACCCGAGACCCTGACATGCTGGAGGACATCAAGCTGAAGACCTTTCTCATTGGACTACGGAATGAATTTAAACCTCACGTCCCAACGAGTCTCACGTCTCCAAAAATCGAATGAGGTAAACCTAAAACGTTAAAAATGCTTTTATTTTAACATAGTCTGGAGAATATTCTCAAATATCTGAAAGTTTCAGGGGTTTTTATTGGGTTTTGACAAAATATTACAGATTAAAGATCGCTACTATGATTTTTGGTGAATTGCTCAGGGTTCTGTGCGTTTTTATTCTCGTCTATTTCTTTTTTGAATGAATGAATGAATGAATGAATACTTTGCTTGTCTCGTTAGCACTAGTGTTTGAATCCGGCTAGTATTTTTCCAGCTGCAGTCAAAGTATTTTTTCAGTAACAGGGGATCTTGCAAAAACAATTCCTAAAGTCTGACACAAAATGCGTGCAGATTGTTTTCAGAATTCTGTACAGCCGAATATTCTGAAAGATTTTAAAACTTTGAAAATAATCAGGCCTCACTTATTAATTTCGGAAACGTAGGAATAAATGAAGGAACACTTTTAAAAGTAAGAAATTAGTCAAATTTAGGCATTCTAACATTGTAAAACGACTCAGTTAGCAGTCAGCGTTAGTGCAAAGCCGTTACAGTTTTTATTGCTTTAAACCAGTAAACCAGTATTTTTGTTCTAAACATGATAAATATGCAGTGGCGTTAAAATTTGTCGCTGCATAAACAGTATGAGGGAAGCAGGTATATAGGAAAGATTGATAAGCCTGATATGGGAGTTTAGCCAGAAATGGACGATCCGAGACGATTACTGGTGCGAGCTATAAGGCTGTAATTTGGCATAGAAGGAGGCCCTATAGGAGTACTCATTTGTACCAAATGGCAAGAAATTCTGCCGCGCGAAAAAATTTTATGTCAACTTTAATCTTCAAAAATTGCCGAGACCGCCATTTTCAGTCTGTCGGATTCTGGGTAGAGCCTTTCTGCAGCCATAGAAGTGGCAAACCTTCACTAATCAAGCTGAAATCTTTTCTGGGTGTGTCTTCAACCTTGCTGAGTGCAAATCTCTCATAAAAATTTTAATTTCAAAAAATTTTATTTTTTCGATTTCTGGGGTACAATTTCCCAAAAAAGGCGTTTTTGGTAATTTTTGAAGGTTCGAGTTGACATAAAAATTTTTTCACGCGGCAGAATTTCTTGCTATTTAGCATAAATGAGTACTCCTATAGGGCCTCCTTTTATGCCAAATTACAGCCTTATAGCTCGCACCAGTAATAAAATTTTTCTTTCGTTAACCAAAAATTTTTATATTTTTGCCGAAACGTCGGCTTTGAAGAGTAATTCCCTAACATGCAGATAAGATACAGACGTCTAGTATTTTGCAGTAGGTAGGAACATATGTGCCAAATCATATTGGCAAAGGGCAGCTTTTAAGCTTGGGCCTAGCAGTCAGTAGAAATTTTTAATTATTTATGTTGGTAGTTGTGAAAAAAGGGGGGTCTGGCATATAAACGCGACGGCTGCACATGGCTGGGAGGCAGCTAAGATCTCAGTACCCGATATTTTTTGACCACACCCATGCTCTATATCCCCGCCAAAATGTAGGCCAATCGGACAAAGTCGGGGCAAACCTTTAGTAGCCCCCTCCCCCTTAAAGAATGAATAGAAACAGTTAGTATAATAACCTTTGATTTGGCTAAATTGATTTTTTATTGAAATTTGAACTTATTTGTAATTTATCAGCAATCTTGCCAGAAAATGTTTTGGAAAAATAATTTGAAATTGGTTTTCTAATTTTAGTTCATCGGTAGTTCAAAATCAGTTTGCAGTATATACTTTGATTTCTTTACAATGCAAAGTTATCTTACGACATTAGTTCGTGTCGAACTAGTGAAAATAACGAACTAAAATTTCTAAACAGAGAGAACTTGAACTTTGGCCCAAGCAACCTATTTATAAAAACAGAACTTAGCTGGAACTAAAACAAAATGCTTTTGCTTCGATCGAAAAATGAAATATCTGAAAGTAAAAATTTAATACAGTATATTCACTCTTAGAAATGTTCCAGTAGAAACTACAGGATTCACTTTTGTATGTGATAAGTACTTTCAATAATCAGCTTTTGTAGAAAATACAGTTGTGTCTTGTAGTTTCCCCAGGACATCGTTGGTACTTTTTACCGGACATACCTTGGTAGAATTGGTTAAAAGTTAGAACCGCTCCCTGACGAAAATATTTTGGGAGCGGCCGCCCCCCGCACCTGCCCCTTCCCCCTTTTTGAAGTAACAGTAAAATTTTACAGGTTTTGTCTTGTATAAGCTACAGGTTTGGTATCTGACTTAGGATTGTCAAAAAAGTCGAACAAAACTACAGATTTCTTAAGTATTTTCCACTGGAAACTCCTGTAATTTTACTATTCGAGAGGCCGGTAAAAATACAAAAGTTACTTTTGTGAAAAATACAGGAAGCTACGCTAGTGACTGACTGCACAGGACCACTTTTGTAGAAAACTACAAGAATTCCTGTAATTTCTACAGGAGTCTTTTTAAGAGTGTAGTATATTTTATTTAAATTGATTTATTTAGCAATTTGGATAGCAATTTATTTAAATCTCTATTTAGTCATAAATAAAAGTATTGTACAATGTACAACGGAACATTTAATTTTATATTTTAAAATCTTATATGGAATATTATTTATTTACATTAATTTTAATTGAGTAGATAATTACAAAATGATGCTGGATTTTGCGGGATCGGATTTATCAAATTTGCTGAACTCCGGAATTTAGTGCGGGACGGGACGGACCGAAAAGTTTCGTCCCGCGTCCATCTCTGAGTTCAGCTGATGAACATGTGGCGTGGGGTTAGCATTTCAAAGCAGACGATAGTAGACTTAGCTTAGGTTAACTATTAAAACAATTAAAATTGTTTCCAGCACCTATACTCATTTTAAAGTTAAGTGCTCTACAACATTGCTTCTAGGTTGCGAACTTTTCTACTTTTTCTTGAATTTGTTAGCTCCAAACTTTGAATGGCTTATTGACCTAAGCATGCACTAACATAGAGTTGGATCCTGGGGTGGGCATGTCCCAAGAAAATTTTGAGAGGGCTGAACCTTGAACCCAGATTTTCCAAGGTCTTCTACTGTAGCATAAATTAGCGTTAATGGTAACATAAATTAGCAGTAGTATAGGAGGGGCATTTTATGCCTCAATCCCAATCCCAAATTTTCCCTCCCACTCCCTCCCGCCCCAAGTTTTCTAGTTTATACACTGTGGTCAATTCTGCTTGTTTTTTTCCTACCTTACTCGGTACCCCCAGTACCCCCAGTACCCCCTGCACTCCCAGTACACCCAGTCTTAAAGCAATACTTCTTCTCAGTCCCTCTGCGTTCTTCCCCCGGGGCTTGGGACCCGGCGTCGGCCCATTACCGGACTCCTACCTACCTACTTCCTATGTACCTACTTTACCTAAATACCTAACTTCCCTAACCTAATTTATTTACACTAACCTAAAACCGGTCCTAGTCTAATGTTTTTGTGTTTTTATTTTTTTTATTTTCTACACACAACAAATTTATACACTATATACAGTAGTCCTTAAGAGGACTGTTGGGGTAAGGAGGGAGCAGAGGTCGGTTCCCAGGGTTTGGGCGAGGCTGTCGGTAATTGGAATTTGTTTTTGGTCAATCATCCGAAGGTCAACCAAATACTTCTCAAGCATCAACCTAATCCTGCCGCAGTTTGTCTGCTCCACTTAACACAACTTCCCAACTACCTTTGTTTCATACATACTCGAGTCACTCCGTGCCTACAACAACCACAGTCTAACCTTACTTTGTCTACCTAGGCCAACCACCGTCATCTTTCTTAGAAATCACTCCAAACATAGTCCGTATCTACTTCGAACCTTCTGATCAACTTCCAGCCTTAGTTCGCTTTTAGTATTATCCTATTTGGTTTGAGTTTCGAGTCACTCCAAATTAGCTCCGAGTTAACACCAAGCCAACACCGAGTATACACCGAGCTTACACCGTGCCTTAAGAGCAATGTTTACGTAATGTTGGAGTAATGTTGAAACATTTCAGAGAACAATTTCTGCTTATATTGATTTCGGTCGATGCTTTTATGTATTTGCATTTATGTTTGTATGTTTCTGTTTTTATTGATTCACAGTACTCGAAGTCGTCGCGTCGAATTGGCTCTCCAATCTAGACATGACTTACTTCGAGTACTGTGAATCAATAAAAACAAAAACATACAAACATAAATACAAGCACAAACCATCGACCGAAATCAATAAAAGCAGAAACTGTTCTCTGAAATTGTTCAACATTACTCCAACATTACGTAAACATTCAACACGTAAACAGGTTCAGGTGGCTGGTCAGCTGTGGGAAATGGATTGATGCCAGGACAATGTAAGCTTAGAGTATGGTTGATGTAAGGTCGTAGTGACTCGAGTATGTGTGAAGCTAAGCTAGTTGGGAAATGTGTTAAGTCGAAAATTGGATTAGGTTAGGGTAAGGTTAGGCTAAGGTTGATGCTTGAAAAGTTTGGCTAGGAAGCATGGGCTGAGAGACTCGCAATACAAATCAAAGGAAAGGAGAAGGTCAGGTATATACAGTGGTAGAGATCAAGCAGATTCGTTTAGTACCTTATGAAGTTTCGAAGATCGCACAATATAGAGTAAGGTAGGAGTGACCCATAGCAGAATTATTGGATATAGACGTAAAAAGAAAAGTAAAGTGTGGCATTGGGAAACTGAATTTGGAGAGACTGAGGAAATTGAAGAATACAGGAACAAATATGATTTGACTGAAAACAACATAAATGGAGTAAGAATCGAAGTAAATTAGGATTACGTACGGAGTAGGTTCGGTGTAAGCTCGGTGTATGCTCAGTGTATACTCGGTGTTAGCTCGAAGTAACTTTGGAGTGACTCAGGGACTAAAATTACGGAAGTGGAAAGTTAAAGTCAGCAAGGGAAGGACAGTGGAAATTTGGGACTACAGTGCGCCATGCTACTTCACCTCGGAAACAGCTACTGAGGATGGGAGGTCGGCTAGTTTTAAATTTAGGCAAGTTTCGGATTACCATTTTTGGGGATTTTGGAACGGCCGAATTTGGTTGACCTTCGGATGATTGACCAAAAACAAATTCCAATTACCGACCGCCTCGCCCAAACCCTGGGAACCGACCTCCGCCTCCACCTCTGCTCCCCCTTACCCCAACAGTCCTCTTAAGGACTACTGTATATAGTGTATAAATTTGTTGTGTGTAGAAAACAAAAAAATAAAAACACAAAAACATTAGACTAGGACCGGTTTTAGGTTAGTGTAAATAAATTAGGTTAGGGAAGTTAGGTATTTAGGCAAAGTAGGTACATAGGAAGTAGGTAGGTAGGAGTCCGATAATGGGCCGACGCCGGGTCCCAAGCCCCGGGGGAAGAACGCAGAGGGACTGAGAAGAAGTATTGCTTTAAGACTGGGTGTACTGGGAGTGCAGGGGGTACTGGGGGTACTGGGGGTACCGAGTAAGGAAGGAAAAAAACAAGCAGAATTGAAAACAGTGCATAAACTAGAAAACTTGGGGCGGGAGGGAGTGGGAGGGCAAATTTGGGATTGGGATTGAGGCATAAAATGCCCCTCCTATACTACTATTAGCAATTCTTAGAAAGGTATAACAACATTTGTTAATTTAAAAAAGTTGAAAATTTTGAGCGATTTTCATGAAAAATTAAGAACTGTTTGTGCAAACTGCCAGCGTATCACCGGTTCATGCCTATGTATGCTGGGAATGGAGCAACGGAGAAACGGGCGAACGGATCAGTAAAAAGCGGAGAAACGGAGAAAAATGTCAAGTTAAATTAAGTTAACTAATTAATAATAATAATAATAATAATAATAATAATAATAATAATAATAATATTATTATTATTATTATTATTATTATTATTATTATTATTATTATTATTATTATTATAACTAATCAATTAATTACCTGATTAATTAAGCTAAAGTTTCTATAACAATACAGGAAAGATATGTATTTGAAATGAAGCTTTTGTATATCCCTGCGGAAATCAAATGTCATTTGCCGTGGAACAATTCTAACAGTCGCACTCTCAAGGCCATAGTTACTGCAACACAGGACCTATGCAATCGAACGATATACAAGACAGTAATTCCGTGCACGACACAACCCGGGAATGTCTACTATGAACTGTGCTCTGGATTAGAAAATTCCAAAAATCCCTTTAGTGATATCAAGATTGAATGCTCCGATCAGGTGGTTCTGTACGCTCATCGAATAGCCCTTCTAAACAGTCCCGTACTAAGGAAAAATTTGGAATCTGAATTTCTGGAAAAGACTACAGGCGTTTTAAAGCTAAAGGATTTTACGAGCTGTGCAGTCAAAATGTTTATGAAGTACCTCTACTGTGGAATTATTGAGATAGACATAAGGAATGTATCTGTGGCTACCTGGGGCGACTTGGCCCAAATGGCTCATCGTTACGGTCTGCCAGAGCTACTTCAAATTTCAAATCTAGAATTGAAAGATGCTGTTGATAAAGAAAATGTGGGAAAGTATTTATTGATGGCGCATATATTGGAGCTAAAGGAGTTGAAGGAAAAGTGTCTAAATATGATCGTTGAGAATTTGGATAGTTTGGAATCGGTGCCGGAATTCGATGACATTCGAGCTCACCCGGATCTTCTAATGACACTGTTGTGGGTGGCTAAGGTCTCTTCTTCAAAGTGATTGTAACAGAGATGAGTTGAAATGTCATTTCTGATTGCACTCAGCACTAAATAAATTGGATTCTGTTTTCCTAATCGAAGGGGTTCTTGCCGACTCTGGTTTCCCGCCTAAATATGTAACACCATCATAACTAAGAATAAAGAAGTATTTCGTTTATTTATACAATGGAGATATTCGTGGCAGAACACTAAATTATACTGCTGTTGCTGATTTTTAATGTAGATTTGATTTGGTAGAAATATAGATGCACACAAACATGGTATACAATGTGGTTTCCTTTTCGTTTAATGTTAAATCAGTCCTATATTACTCGCTACGGTATTTATTTTCCACGCCCAAATTGCTATGATTTACCAGCTCTTCTACAAGTGGCTGAGACAAAATTGAAGCATGCTCTTAGCACAAGACGGGTTTGAGCACAAGCACAATATTTGGTTTTGGCTCACCTTTTGGATCTAGAAGATCTGAAGAAAAGGTGTTTCAATATGACTGTTGATTATTTGGATAGTTTGGAATCGCTACCGCTATTGTTGCTATCCATCCAGATCTTTTTTTCGAAAACAATCAGCTGCGAAGTGACCGCAGAAGTTTTCCTGATTAGAAGATTTCTAATCGGTTGCATATACATTGTTGTTTAGTTCAAACGTTTACGGTGCAAACTAAAGTAGGGTTTGAATTTACATTGCATAATGCTGCTCATATATAAACACGGGGTTTGATCTAATTGTGACGGAGTTTTCTAGAGGCCGGCATGGGCCGAATGCTCTCGTCAGTTTCGTCGGCCCAACCCAACCTGTGAAATTTTTTCGGACAGCCAGTCGCTTTAAACGTTCATGCGGTACAGCTAGGACCGCATTTTTTCAAAAATGCTAATATCAGCACATTTTTCATTTTTTATAAATGTAATTCACAGTTCACAAAATGGAGGCTAGGCTTTTGCTTTCCTCTCCATGTAACATTTGCAAAAGTCTGATTTGGTTGAAAAATATCCAGTTTCGGTGTACTAGCTAAGCATGAACTAGAGGCCTGCACGGCCGAATTTTTGCGGCCCGGCCCGGACCGGCCCGGCCCGTGAAAAATCTTTCTCGCCTCGCCCTGCTCGGTCCGTCGACTGCTTCGGCCCGGCCGTCAAAATTTTCGGCCTGTTCGGCCCGAAGATTTTTTGTAAGCTTGGTGTTTTTCAAAACAAAGATCTCTGCTTTTCAGTGCTTTTATAGGAAAAGTTTGGATCACCTAAAAATTGATTTTTTGAGCTTTTAGTTGTTTTTAAACGCAGTTTTAAGGACACAATAATGATAATAATAATAATAATAATAGTAATAATAATAATAGTAATAATAATAATAATAATAATAATAATAATAATAATAATAATAATAATAATAATAATAATAATAATAATAATTTTTGTCGTTCTACAGAATGAAAGCAAATCAGAAGAAAAACAAAAACCCTCAAAATTCCCTAAATATTGCACTTTTATTAAACCAGCTAAAATTGTGTAAGGTGCACATTTTTATGAGAATTATTACAGAACTAAACTAATTAGAATTAGCAGTAAACGACACTAGAACGATGCGACTGCGCGGAAGGAGCAAACCTTGTCCCACACAAAAGCATTTTTAAAGAAGTAGTAAATCTTTACTTCAGAAGCTCAAAACTTTGATTTTTTTAATCTGTGTATTTTACGAAAATGTATGGTTTTTAAAATCTTTTCTAAAGATTTCTAACACATTAAAACCAAATCAAAAATATTTACAATGTTCCTATTCCGTTATATTACCCCAATTCAAAGTTTTATATTCTGATGTTGTAAATGCTAAACTGACGTAGACGTAGAGGACTTGACATGAATGATGTAACGACAAATACATAGTATTCATGAATTAAAATGCTGAAGTTAACTGCGGAAAACTAGTGTTAGTGTGAACGAAACATATTTCGGAAACACAAAACCTTTTAAGCTAAACTGTTTCATTCAAGCAAACTAACTAACTAAGCTGACTGTTAATCATTCAAAACCGGATGGCGGGCCGGACTGTCGGCCCGCAGGCCGATCCTGCGCACGGACCGGGCCGGGCGCGGGGCAACGTTTTCATGCGTACCGCATTAGCCTGTCAAAACCTAGCTAATAGTGTGTCAGGCTGTCGGCATCCTTTGAAGTCGGGGGTTGGGGGAATCGACAAGGCAGGCTAAGCGGGAAGGAGTAGAACTAGAGAATGGTTAATTGCAACGAAGTGAAAACTTTTGGTAAAATTTGTTGGGGTGCTAACCTATCGTGGAAAATTGCTGAAATCTTCAAGAAAATTTTTATGGAAGTTTAAAAATTCAAAAACAACGTAAAAAGGGGCCTTAGTTCCCCCCATTGAGTATCTGAAAATTTGAATGCATTATTGGAATCTATGGACCAGCAAAACTGAAGAATGATATAGTGTAGTGTCCAAAAAAATTATATAGAATGCTGAGAAAATATTGAGTGTGCAATACAGAAGGTTTTTATTATCCCTAAGAAATTTGAATTTGTAGAAATTTTTTTAGGGGGGGGGGAGGGGGTCGAGACCTTTTGGGGGGGGGGGGAAAGTAGGTGTGGCTGAGTTGTTGGGGTGCAAAACTATTCATGAAAATTGTTGACATTGTCTAGAAAATTTTAATGGAATTATAAAAATTCCCCCCAATGATTATCTGAAAATTAGAACGCATTTTTGGGATCTTTGTGACAGCTCAGAAATTTTCGAAAATTCTCTACCCAAAGTCTAACCAATTTTTTCAGATAAAAATGGTATAGAGATTAATTAAAAGTGACAATTACCAATTTTTAGGGGAAGGGTGGGTGGGGGGGCGGAGCCCCCCCCCCTTTTTGGAAAAATTTGTTGGGATGCCAACCTATTCAGGAAAAATTGTTGACATCGTCAAGAAAATTTTTATGGAATTTTAAATAAAATCGGCATATATGTACCACGTACTGTAGTTGGTGTGAGTAAATAGTTCTAATCTGGCTATGCTAAAAAATCGGAAATTTTTGAAATACGTATACCCAAACTGTATCCAATTTTTTTCAGACAAAAAATCTATTTGAGTTGGGGGGGAGGGGAAAGTAGGTGTGGCTGAGTTGTTGGGGTGCAAAACTATTCAGGAAAATTGTTGACATTCAGATAAAAATGGTATAGAGATTAATTAAAATTGACAATTACCAATTTTTAGGGGAAGGGGGGGGGTTGGGGGGGCGGAGCCCCCCCCTTTGTTGGAAAAATTTGTTGGGATGCCAACCTATTCAGGAAAATTGTTGACATCGTCAAGAAAATTTTTATGGTATTTTAAATAAAATCGGCATATATGTACCACGTACTGTACTTGGTGTGAGTAAATATATAGTTCTAATCTGGCTATGCTAAAAAATCGGAAATTTTTGAAATACGTATACCCAAACTGTATCCAATTAATTTTTGAAATACGTATACCCAAACTGTATCATCCAATTTTTTTCAGACAAAAAATCTATTTGAGTTGGGGAGGAGAAAATAGTCCTAATCTGGTTTTTAGGGGCTAGAGAATGGTTGTTTGCAACGAAGTGAAAATTTTTGGTAAAATTTGTTGGGGTGCTAACCCATAGATGTGTTAGGGGGGGGTGGGGGGGGCCCCCCCCCCACCAAAATGACAAATTTTGGCGCCCCCCAGATTTGCAGATTGTTGGTACCCCCCCAGATTTTTGGCCAAAAAGTGGTCAAAAATGGCATAAAATCCCCACTCTCCGTCGAAACCCCCCCCCAGATTGTTTGCCCAGCCACACCTATGTGCTAACCTATCGTGGAAAATTGCTGACATCGTCAAGAAAATTTTTATGGAAGTTTAAAAATTCAAAAACAACGTAAAAAGGGGCCTTAGTTCCCCCCATTGAGTATCTGAAAATTTGAATGCATTATTGGAATCTATGGACAAGCAAAACTGAAGAATGATATAGTGTAGTGTCCAAAAAAATTATATAGAATGCTGAGAAAATATTGACTGTGCAATACTGAAGGTTTTTATTATCCCTAAGAAATTTGAATTTGTGGAAATTTTTTAAGGGGGGGAGGGGGTCGAGACCTTTTTTTGGGGGGGGAAGTAGGTGTGGCTGAGTTGTAGGGGTGCAAAACTATTCAGGAAAATTGTTGACATTGTCTAGAAAATTTTAATGGAATTATAAAAATTCCCCCCAATGATTATCTGAAAATTATATAGAACGCATTTTTGGGATCTTTGTGACAGCTCAGAAATTTTCGAAAATTCTCTACCCAAAGTCTAACCAATTTTTTCAGATAAAAATGGTATAGAGATTAATTAAAAGTGACAATTACCAATTTTTAGGGGAAGGGGGGTGGGGAAAATACCCCTTTTTGGAAAAATTTGTTGGGATGCCAACCTATTCAGGAAAATTGTTGACATCGTCAAGAAAATTTTTATGGAATTTTAAATAAAATCGGCATATATATATGTACCACGTACTGTAGTTGGTGTGAGTAAATAGTTCTAATCTGGCTATGCTAAAAAATCGGAAATTTTTGAAATACGTATACCCAAACTGTATCCAATTTTTTTCTGACAAAAAATCTATTTGAGTTGGGGATGAGAAAATAGTCCTAATCTGGTTTTTAGGGGAAGGTGGGGTGGGGGGCGGAGCCCCCCCCCTTTTTGGAAATATTTGTTGGGATGCTAACCTATTCAGGAAAATTGTTGATATCGTCAAGAAAATTTTTATGAAATTTTAAAAACGGAAATTTTTGAAATACGTATAGTCAAGCGGGAAAAAAAACCACTTTTCAGATTTTTGGCCAGAACTTTTTAATGGTTTGACATATCGAAATGCTGATTATACAGGTAGCTAGGCCTAGTCGTAAGCTTTCTTATGAGCTATAGAACACCTCTGTAGGGTGTGCCGTTAGCGAGAAAAATTGTCCCAAACTGGCGGGAAAAAAACCCAATGCGGGAAAAAACCCCATATGCGGGAAAAAACCCACCCCAAAAAATTTTTGGCAAGCTGCCAGGAGCATTTCTAACCATTCCAAATGAAAGAGCGGGTTGTTTTTAGTACAACTGCATCAAAATATATTAGTTTTTGTATTAAAATTGAGGTCATATGGTCATTTGAAAATGTTGTATCTTTAACACATAAACATAGGCAAATTTTGGAAATTTTTTAAAATTGTTTATTTTCGGCAGTTTAAGCATCCTATCGTGTAGAAAACGTGTTTTTCTTGTATTTAGAGCCAAACTAGACCCATTTTAAGGCAAAAATAAGCATTTTTGGTCAAAATTGAAATTTTGGCTTGAAATGGCACCGTGTCCGATTTAGACCCCCTGGACCACCCATAACAGTGTCGAACCCAGGTAAAACCTATACGAATTTAATCTATAGGCTCTATTAAACAAATGTATGTATTGGTTTGACCTTTCCGGTCAATGGTTAGAAAAAAAATTTAATTTTGAAAAGTGGGTTTTTTTCCCGCCGTGGGTTTTTTTCCCGCCAACTCCAGGTCACCCACAGGTCGCACCGGAGGGGTCAGAGCAGTCTGACATATATCATCATGAAGCGCAACAGATGCCCTACAGGTGCATATAATCCGCTTTGGTCTAAGTCTTTCCAGTAGTTCAGGGTGGCCCAGCAAAGTTTGCCAAATTTCGGCACTTGGTCGGACCAAAATTTCCAAAAATTTCAAAGTCCCAAAAAATTTGCAGGGAAGCAGTGGGAGCAACCATAATACACCCTCCAGGGTTATTTTGGATGCTCTTCAAGATAGGCTATTAAAATCCTAGATAGCTCATACCAGTAAGCCCACACTGGGGGTGGGTTTTTCCCCGCATTGGCGAGTGGGTTTTTTTCCCGCTTGACTATATACCCAAACTATTCCCCCCAATGATTATCTGAAAATTAGAATGCATTTTTTGGGATCTTTGGTATATATATACAGCTCGGAAATTTTCGAAAATTCTCTACCCAAAGTCTAACCAATTTTTTCAGGTAAAAATGATATATATAGAGATTAATTAAAATTGACAATTACCAATTTTTAGGGGAAGGGGGGGTGGGGCGCGGAGCCCCCCTCCCCAAAGATGAGTTGTACTTTTCCTTTTCATAACTGATAAACATTCTGTTGTTCTCTCCTTCTCAATTTTATGAAATTTTTAAAATATTTTGATTTTTTCGACACAGTAATATCGCCACTTTCGCTTAACAGTGAAAACCGGGGGGGGGGGGGTCGGCTTAAATGTACCTTCACACCTCTCCCCCAGCTGGTGCGAGACAGCCAATTTGGGAGGCACTGGTTTCCCTAGACAGCCAAAACAAAAATCACACATGAAGAGGATTAAAGCAAAGTTCCCCCTCCACAATGCATAATTAGTACATGTAACATATTAATTGACTATGCACGTGCTGGGGTTGCTAAATTGCTTTCTTAGATAGGCTGGCTTGAACTTGTTCTAATTGTAACCAGTACCAGCTCAATGGATGAGCTCTCGGACTACTAATCCAGAGAAACTCGAGTTCAAATCATCGTACGGGTAACTTCTTTTCTTTTAGTTTGAGTCCGTCTTCTGGCCTCTGACACATGGGAAGTTGGATGATTGACGGTATCGATTCGTGAGCCCATGATAATTTTTAGGCCAAGAGCATTAATATCCCGATCCCAACTAGGCCTAACGGTTTCCCAATGGATTGGTAGCGTCAGATAATTAATACAACAAGACTGCAACTATTTCCTGACCCAGAACCGTAACTAAACTACCGGTCAGCTAATCCGGACATTTGTTCGGAGATTTTTGACCATTGTGGCAGATTTCTACCTACTTCTATGTATTATTCTTCATTTCTAGCCCGGTTCAGCAGGATTTCATGGATCTGTGGCTCCATCTGTCCCCTAATCGCAGGGCGACCTACACTAGATGGACCGGAAATCCCGACAGATCTGCAGACCTAATAAGGGGTCCCCGTGACCCAGGCTGCAGCCAATCTGCCCAACCGTCAAACAGAACAATATTGAACCCGGGATTTCACATTGCAATCGCTCCGAAACTGATAATTTTACATTTTAGTCATGCGTCTAAGCTTTAGCTGAAATAGATCCCTGATGATGCAGGATTAAGGGCCAAATTTCTACTTAACTTGGTTCTTCCAGTTCCCTAATATCTGATCATTTACACATTCACTCTGGCATTTCCAAGACCCTTTATCAAACAAAGAAAGTTTACATGGTAAGCCTGGCAATCAACACTCACAGTCACACAATTTTAATTCAGAATTTACACTTGAAAATTGGGCTAAACTTGGAACCTCATAACCCATAAGGTATTTATTTACCCAAGAAGCCAGTTACGTAAGAATTGGGGTTCACGTTACACAATAATGGTCACAATCACGCCAATAGCAACACAAACGACTACACATTATAATACAAATCCTAACATTTTCTTACCTAAATCTACCTAAACCTACCTATTCTTTGTATGCACATTTTGTTTGTAGTTTTGGAAATTAACGGGTCTCCGTCTGGAGCCCAAATTTTGTGAGTTTGAACTTTTAACCGAGACTATGAACTTTGAAAGTTTGAGAATTTTGCTGGAAAGCTAAACGAGTAATAATTGCTCGGCAATTATTACTAAACAACACAATCAGTTCCGCTAAGGACAGCTTAGTTAAATTAACATAGGGGAAGCCGGCCATTCCCCTCGAAAAGGCTAAATAATTAGTAATTAAAACGGTTTCTGGGTTTTAATTCCTATTAATTTTAGGTAGCCGACCTACACAAATGACATAACACAATTATAGACAATAGTTTTAACTTCCGTAGTGCCTAGCTGTACAAATATGGCCGGCAATTCCTAATTGCCGGCTGTGGGGAGGATGATTCCCTAGACTTAACTCAATTCAGAACACGAGGTCGTAACCAAGGGACCTCCTATCTCAACTCAAGGGTGGGTCCCCACTCAAAATCCCTTCATTACTAAGTAACCCCAAAAATGTGAAAAAAGAAAAGATGACTGGCCATCGCTGGTTAAAAATGTAGAACGGGCCTCGATTGATTAAAAAATAAAAATAACATTACTGGCCAACGAGGGCTCGCTGATAAAAATGAAAGACTTGCCACGAGGGCTCGCTGATAAAAATATGTAAAAACTGGCCACGAGGGCTCGCTGAGCAGAAAGGTAAAAAAACTGGCCACGAGGGCTCGCTAATTTTAAATTAATAATGAGCCAAAAAAATGCTATATTTTGATTAAAAATTAAAGGCCCGAAGGCTGAAAACCCATAGTAAAAATAGGCCAAAAAGGGCCTTCTAAAACCTAGAAAAGGTGCGTTTTCTGTGCGTCTGGCCGAGCATAATACGCTCATATGGCCCTATTTCGTGCGTGTCCTTGCTTCGTGTTGGCTCAATTCATCTCCTCTGACCTGTGTGGGCCAGAGGAGGTCCTAACTCGTGGTCCTATGGGAGGGTAAAAGTGCGTGGGGGATTCTCCGACCAAAACGCTGGCACACCAGGAGACGCACTAGAGTAGGGGGGATACACGGCCGCTCTCGGCCGGAGCTGAAGCAAAGACTGACTGGAAATTTTGAATTTCCAGCCAGCCGACCTCACGCCTGTTGGCGGTCTCTTTGAGGCGAACGGGATTTCCAGACTCTTCTGGAAATCCCCTTTGTGGGTGCAGACCCGACGTGGGCTGTTTGCACGCCTGGCCCACCGGAATAGAGATTTATGGGGGTCTAGAATTATGACCCCTTTGTGTGACAATTGGTCCAGAGCTGAATCTCCAGAAACTTTCCAGATTTTTGGTTAACACGTAAAGGTAACCAAAGGGAAAGTTTCTGATAAAAATATAAATTTTCTTGAAATGGAAAACGAGACAGTACGAAAAATTGGCCTCTCGGGCCCAATATGAAAAATTAAATATTAAGCTCTATTATTGCTGTAACCTTTAAAATTTTATGTTTTGTATTTTTAGGTGCCCCTTATTCACTGGCCCCTTTCTTCCTTTTAGTCATGATTTCTCGGCCAGGAACAAGGAAGCTGCCTTGTTGAACCCAGTGACAATTGCTCTCCTCACTGGAGCTGGAAGTCCCTACCGTAAGGAACATTAGGCCAATTGTTGCGCAAAATAAGTGCATACACAGTGTTAACTTATTTTTTTAACTAATAAAAACTAAAGATGGATAATCCTCGTACGTAACTACCTAAGACAACTTATTTTCTTTTTATTCTAATAATTTGGGAGAGGGTTACGCCCCCTCCGAACCTATTGTCACCTATGAAGTACACACTAAGTCTTCCTCTGTGAGGCAAGCTTCGCCGGGAGAGGGCCAGCAGAAGCCCAAGAATGGATAGAGAGAGAATGAATGAAAGAACGAATGGGCGTAACAACAAGTGTTTGTTACGCCCACTTAAGGGAAGTTTACACGCAAGGTTAAAATTACCAGAATTAAATTTTAAAGTTACAAAACTATTTTAACCCATATTCTTTGGCAACATTGGGAGTTAAAAGACCGGGTTTGGATTTTTGGAACCAGGAAGAAATTGCCTTTCAGATAAACCTAAGTTATATTTTCTCTTCAAAATCTCCAAGATTCATTGATTGTTACCTAATTACCGCTAATTAGGCCTAATCTAGCACATATTAGTGCTCCAAAACCCTATTTCATACACCTAGCTACGAATAATTAAGTTGGGCCGACCCATCTTCCAAACGTATAGCTGTATATGTCACGTTTAACCGCATTTTCTGTAATAATTCGCTACTTTTCGAGTGATACCTTTGATAAACTTTCCTTTTTGCTAGTACCAGCTTACTTTAAATGAAATTTTGAACTCGTTTTCAAGCAATAGGAGGCCTGTTAGGGCCTAGTAGAGAGTAAGTACTTTTCCGTTAGTTGACCTGAGGCTATAAAGTCGCAGCCTGCTACTGACCCTGGAGTGGTAACGACCTCTCCATTAATTGTTAGCCCTGATCGATCCGTATTAGCTTTCATATTACGCTAGGGTTCTGTCCTATTCCTGGCACTACCTATGCAGATTGTAAAGCTATTCTTTAACCTTATTTCTTGCACCTAGATTCTACTGAGTTCCTATTCTCTTCTTGCGCTGTTCATTCGTGTTCTGACACTATTATAAACCTGGTTTCCTAACCACGCTAGAACCTATGTCCCGTTTAGTAAGTTTTTGAATGATTTGAACCGGCTGGCAACTCTGGTACTTTCAAGAACAAAAGATAATTGGCGGCGATTGTTTGGACGTTCACACACCGTATTCATGTCTTTGAATAACTGATTCCAAAAGCAACAAACAATAACAATTCCAATTCCGATCGCAGTCCACGGTTTTAGGAGTTTTCATA
>JASAND010028621.1:0-34234 GCA_030248195.1 Trissonchulus latispiculum
AAAACCTAAGAAAGAGGGAAATTAAAGAGACGATAGAAATGAAAAAGCGGGGGATACGGGCTAATAGTCAACCAAGCATTGATATAAGTGACATCCATCAGAAATTGGACTCTAACGTAGGCGGCAACATCAAAGGAAGGTCTAATACACAGCCTTAGTGTAATAACAGGGTACACAGTACAAGTACATTGTAACAGTGTACACACTAAGTGCAATTGAAACTGGGAGAATACAATAAGTATAAGTTACAAGCAAGTAAAATTGTCCCCTGGATAGTATAGTGGTAATGTTACACAGGACTAGCGCGTACGGTCCCGGATCAAATCCCCGACCGCCTCTTATCCCAACAGCCCTCTTAAGGGCTACTAGCCTGAAGACGCCCATAGGTAAAGATGGGCGAAACGTCGCGATCCGAAATTTAACAGCTGCCGTGGCAAGAAAAGGCCAATCATCTAATTCTAGTAGTGCTAGTACCAGTATGCTAGTAGAAGTTTTATGGAATCGCTCCCAGTTCTCCAAGTTCAGTTCTATTGGCTGTCGTCCTTACTCAACGCTTTACGCTGAATTAGGTGAAACATATAACTAAAATCCTCGTTAGCATGGAATCATTGTTCCCACTGCTGCTTGGCCATTGGGGTTTGTTATCTAATCCCATATAGATTCTTGGATATCTAAGTTTGTTGCTAATTTGTTGTAGAGTAAAGCTCAAAAATACACCTGGGTCCAGTTACATTAACTTTGTCGAGTAGTCGATTCGAGTAGCTAATCTACGCTGGAAATTACTCAGCCCTGAAACGCGAGTTGCGAAATGCAAAAATTGTGCTCGACAACTTTTTCATTAGTTTAATTAAAAAATTAAATTTAAGTTATAGCTAGTGTTGTCGTCCGGGTCTGTTTCGGGCTCGGACCCCGGGTCGGGCCTGGCCCGAGCCCGGCCCGGACCAAGATTCGAATGGACAGGCCCGGCCCGGAACAGGCCCAAAGAAAAAATTGATATAAATGGATGGAAAACACCAAATTTTCACCTAGAATATTTAGAACTAGAACTAAATTGAATTGAAAATATTAATGTATTGTATAATTTGTATTAAGAATAAGAATTAAATAAGAATTTCTTAAAAACTAGCATCATTGCTGTTTTCGCACTCTTACTCTTCTAGAGCTCGATACAGTATCGAATTACCGAAACAGGTTTCATTCAACTGCTTTCAATGAAATGTGAGATTGGCAAGTAACGCATTAATTTATTCGTTTATTCAGACTACGTTAATAAAATTCCAAGAGAAACAGGTGAGGTTAAGTATACAATAAAGTTTTAATTATTTTAGATTAAAAGGCGTTCCTTCTATGCCAATTTGTTTTTGTATAATATGTAATTTTTAGATTTATTTTTTATCAGTATGTTTACTATCTAAAACTACATCAAAAATGTTTTTATTTATTTTGACCGTTCGGGCCGGTTCCGGGCCCGACATCCGGGCCGCTTTCGGGCCTGTTTCGGGCACAAAATCCGGGCCGGATCGCGGGCCTGTTTCGGGCTCGGGCATCGGGCAGGGCGCGGGCCGGCCCCAACCCGGTCCGGCCCGGATGACTAGGAACGGAACGGCCCGGACCCGTCCCAGATTTTTCTCTAACGTGACAACACTAGTTATAGCATATACTGATAAAGACGTGTATTATTTTCCTGCTCCAGCTAAACCTTACCTACTGAGGTAACTCACGAACAAGCAAGCATCTGGGTATCATGAGGTTTAATTAGCCACAGATATTGCGGTGTTGTCTGATTTCAGTCACCTTTATAAATGTTAAACAAACTAGAAGATAATATTAGGGCAAATTAAAATGCACTTCGTGACTTTGTGGTCTTTTGACTCATTTTCATTTAATTAATTTTAGTTTCAACCGACATTTAGTTTGTTTCTATTTCAACTAAAATCTTATTCCAGTAGATGTGAAAACACCTTTAATTTGATTTACTGCCTTTCGTCCATTGTTTTTCCCAAAAGTTTTCGTACGACACTAGCTAAAATGCAATTGAAGGATGAAATTAATGTTCAGAGAAAAGTGAACTGCTAAAGGTGCTGTTTCCCTACGCTGTGGCTTTTCACAGAACTGGCAAAAGTGAGTGGCACGGTGTGTTACCCCCTTGTACAGAGCTCGGAATTGTTGCTACCTGGTGGTTTTTTTGCAAGATGCAATTGAGTGCATATGTCTCATAGTCTAATTGGGCACTTCATGAAGTGTCAGATGATATCTGACTTTTTATGAAGTGCCAGACAGATAATAGCTTGCTGAACACCTTTATTACACTTTTATTACACACATTGCATTATCTGTCAGGTCATTTCTGACTTTTCGTGAAGTGCTAGTGCCTCAATTGACACATAGTGAATCCAACAGTTCACTTAGTTTGAACATGTTTTCTATTATTTGTGACGTAATGTAAATATAACAGAAACAGATTGTTAGTTTGAGAAGGCGTATTCCTAGTTGTCATACACGCTGTGATTGGACATTAAGAAATCACGTGACGTTGAATGCACAGCCCCAATGCACAGTTGAATGCAAAGGAAATTTCTTCCAATTTTACGAATAACATTGCACTGAATATTCAAAACGTAGGGCATTAGATCTAAAGTTTAGAGGAAGTAGGATTATGTAAGTAGTCGATTTTATTTTCTAAAATTGAGACTAAAATCACGTAGGTTACAAACAGAAAATATAAACGGTAACGTCACCAATCTGAAATTTTAAAAAATGTTCAAAAATAAACATTGAAAAAATACCTTAATTTAAAATAATTTCCCAAAAAATAAAGATACATATAACTGTATATACTTTACCTGAAAAACGTCGTTTAATATTAACATAAAAATCATATTCACGAAGAATCAGTATTTAAAAAAATTTTCGAATGAAATGCTGATAATTTAAGAATATTTTTCATTAAAAAAGATTTTAAAAAAACAAAATTTTAGTTCTGCCAAAAATTCTGCCATAATTTTAGAAATGTTGATTTTCTTGTTTTTACTGACTTCCTCTAAGATTGTAAATCAAACTCCCCTTATTCCCCAGCCCGTTTTCCGTTGCTCAAAGGAGGCGGAGCAATTGATAGGACATTGACCATTCACGAGATATTGGTCAGACCAATAATAAGGCGTATGACAACTAGGATATATGACAACTGGGAATAAACCTTTGAGAAGACATTTTACATTTACGTGAACGTGCCACATATACACCGTAATTGGCACCAGTATTAAAATAAACAGATTAATATGAATTATTGTATCAAACTAAACGAGTTAGAAAGAAAACAAACAGGTGACGAAAGCCCATAGAAATTATGCTAGCAATGAAGAATTTTTGCAAATTAAAAAACAAAAAATAAATTGAATAATTTTAAAAAGAAAATAGCGTAAAATAAATTCTCCTCAAATTCCACTCAAAGCATAATTCCAATGTATTGCTTTATTAATTGGTTTTGAATAATTTGTTTATTTGGTGACAACTCAAAAATCAAATCTTTTGTTTTAAAGCGTTGACAATGCTATATACCATAGCTGCAAACTTAACACAATGTAAACAGGACAGGATAATCTAATTTCTTAAGCAAACCTATTTGTAATAGTCACGGGGTCTATTTATGTCATAAGTGATGAGGAATACTTTCAACTTGATTGTGTTGACTTTCACAACCAATGCTGTCTACTCTCACAACTAAATATCTGTTTTCACAACTAAAAGTCTACTTTCACAACTAAAAGTCCACCTTCAGAATTAAAGTATACTTTCACAACTAAAAGTCCACCTTCACAATTAAAGTATACTTTCACAACTAAAACTCTACTTTGAAAACTGAAAGTCTACTTTCACAGCAGGCTCTTTGCGATTGCGTCAGTTATATGTGTTATGTATTACATGTTGTAGAATATAGAATGTACCAGTGAGCTAAGCCTAAGACTAAGTAGGCAGAAATTAGTCTGTGAGTGAATAAGTAATACTTCATGAATGATCAATCTAAAATTATTGATGCCAGCTGGGGTTATTCCGTGGGTGAAATCGGTCGGTAGCGGGTGGTATTTTATCCTGCCAGTTTGTAGTGCGTGTGTCACAGTGAGTTTTGGCGGTGAATTATACCCATGGCTGTTCTTCTGTTCTTTGTATGACTTTTGAAGTAAATACCCTAATCGCTTAGGATCTTCGTTGAGTATGAGCGAGTAATATTAGTGTCCCAATCCGATAAGTAATATCTCAGCATTTTATTGAACCAGGACATCACACAACAACACCTTTGACAACAACTAGCAATAGACCGGTCTGTCATATCGTGAAGCTAGCACTAGGGTTCCGTATCCGACAGTGTTCTAATCTAAAAATTGAATAAAGTTTGACCAAAGATGTTGGGAGCGAAATTCTTTTGTTTATATTGATTTAGCAGTACAATTTTGATACAGCAATGTATATACTTTTTGAATTGCCATGCTATGAACATTCTTTTGCCTGAAAAAATTTGAAAAAACTAAAATTGATCAATCCGGTCGTTATACATAGATATAAGGTCTTTGTAACTACGACTTGTTCTGCCCGCAATGAATTTTTAAATAATTTCCCTATTTCAGCTGATATTGGTAGGCTTTACAGTGGCAATATCAGCCAGTTTAAGTTCAAAATCAAAATGCTGGCATTTTAATATGTTTCCGATAGATTCGGACAAGGCAAATTCTTCCATTTTTCTTATTTCTAAATATCAAAAGAGCACGACTTCTTACAAAAGACTTAGATAATTACAACACTGTAGTTGTGAAGTGAGAGATTTAGCTGTGAAATGAGACTTCTAGTTGTGAAGTGGGACTTTTAGTTGTGAAGTTAGACTTTTAGTTATGAAATGCTACTGGTTGTGAAAGTAGTTCAAATTAAGTATACTGTGGGATTTCACTATGTGTCAGTTGAGGCATTGGCACTTCATGAAAAGTGAAAAATGACCTGGCAGATAGTGTAATAAAGGTGTTCAACAAACTATTACACTATGTGTCTAAATCTTCGTGAAAAGTCAGAAATTATCTGACACTTCATGAAGTGTCCAATTGCACTATGTGACTACGACACAGTTACACTTACCGCTTCCATGGAAATGTGCTGAAATGTTTATCCCTTTACCGTTTGAGCTTCAGTTCATTCGCGTTTGCGACAGTACAATCTCACAACGATAGAAATCCCGGGATACTTTACATTGGTACTAAACGGGGAATCAGAAAATCAATGGCAATGTCAGAAGTCCTAATATCACGAAATCGTCCGAGTAGGATGTTTGCTTACTTAATCCTACAAGTCCTGTTCCAGTGCGCCCGATAATCATGATTGTTGCATGTTTTCATGTGCCAGCATTGCGTCGTTGCATTTTCAAATGAAGATACCCCACCGAAAAACATTGCTTGGATCTTTCCATCAAGCATTTTTCGCCTAAACGAATAAGGAGCTATTATAAAGTCGGTTTCAAAAACTGTTAGATACCCATTAACACCAAATACCTCGGAATCCTTTGTGTTAAATTTAAAATTTTGAAGAATTTCAAAATATCGGTTTATCTGTGTTTTTCGTTCTAATATGCCAACTAAAATTGTGATTCATTCCGCAGTATGTCTCATGTGAAAAACATACAGCATAACGCAAGAACGAAGGCAGTAGGAAAAGGTTTTATTTGCGGTTTTGGATATCCAAAATCCTTCGATTTCGTTGTATCCCCTTTTTCCGTTTTTCATCATTCATCATCACTTGGCAGAAAATGTCTTCGTCTTCATTTTCGCTACCACTTAGGCATCAAATTTATTTCAATAAATGTCCGTGTAATCGATCTTTCTTAGCATCGCATCTTTAGCTGAATCGAACGATGCCAAAATGTTGCTCTATAGCACATGTTGCATGTCGACTAAATGTTAAACATTTACCATTTATTTCGATAAAGTTTTGAGTGAACTTGTCATTTGACACATAAAGATACTACTACCTCAAAATCCTGTTAAAGGTGGGGTTAAATATTTGAAAATTTATTCTATGCACAATTAGGTGTTGTAAGCGACAACATTTTGACATCGTTCTATTCAGCTAAGATGGGATCTTTACACACAATTCTTGGAAAAGCAAACAGCATACATTCGGATAATTATACCGATTGTATGAGATACTCCTTAATAAAATATGGTTACATGGTGATATGGCCGTGGTTTGTTAACTACTATCACGGAAACTGTAGTTTAAAAATTTGAAGGTGATTCAAGAATAGAGATTTTAAATTATTGTAAATGGTAGTGTTGCAGTGACAATAATTGGAAACGATCAGCAACTGAATAATAAAGCTGTTTAATTAATTAATAAGAACCAAAAAGCTGTCCTTTTTTACTAGTGAATTATTATGAGGAACCGGACTTGTCTTTTAGTAATATTCACTGAATTTATTGAAATTTACCCCTTAAAAACCGGAAGGTGCTGGTCGTGCGCTCCCGATGTATTTCCTCCAGGGAGCGGCCGTTGCAAGAAAATGAGCCTCAGAATAAAATTAGGACAAGCATGTTCAGAAAAACTTAATGTTGCTGGAAAAGCTATTAAACGTACGCAACAGCTTCAAACTCAAATCTTTGTTTTGCATCAACAAATGCTGGAAGATGAGCAGAAGAGTGTAATTCGCTGCATAATTTTTCTGCTAGTTGAGCTGTAATCACTGTTCTGCCTTTATACAAAACAGAAGCTTTTGCCTTGTCATCCCCAATCATGTAATAGCAGGCCCTGTCGGCATATGTCCAACCATTTGGGCAAATTTGTTTGGTATCTAAATCAAGTAATATACATGCAGTCACTGCACTGTACATGCTTTTGTTGGAGATTGCATTATCCAGCGCTCAGTCGTGAGCTCCTGCAGTCAAAAGTTCACCAGTTTATGACAGTTGGGCGGCAGTTGCTGTTCCATTCGAAAGATCTCGTTGAGCTCCGCATTTTTGCTTTTAGTAACAGCTTTCTAGCGATTGCCATTTGTGGAATATAACCAACGTTTTGGCATCGAAAACTTGTATTGTTTGCAAGGAATTCAATAATCCAGTATTTCTTGGGCCATGCCAATAGTCAAATCAAAGTAAATGGTGTCGATTAGAAAGTCTCGCGAAGGCCAATTGTCATAAGGCTGTTATCATACGAAATATTGTTTTCTAAATCTAATCTAATCTAAATCGAAATCTAGAAATTTAGTGTCCAATTTTTCCGCCGACTATGGAGCATTCACTATCTATGCAAGCTGGAGGGCTGCTACTTTACAGATATGTTCTATGCAACATACCATTTTCTTCAAGCTTTTTTATTTAAAGTTGTTCCTTTCCCAAGTTGGCAAAATTCAGGTTGTGATATATTTTAGCTACGCCTAAGGCATTCATTAACAAGTCAATATGTTAAGCTGCATTTGTATATAAAATGATGGCTTCTTAACTCCAGGCATGAACAATAAAGAGTAAATATTGGTTCAGAGATGATGTCTCCATAAGGAGTCACTGCATATCCCGTTATAATTGATTTAAAGCACTCGACGCCGTGGACTACAACTCGGAGTAGATGCTCTCTAAAATTATGTCGGTTTCTATGCTGAGCACTCCTTCTCACAAGAGTTTCTTATAATTCTTGGAACAAGTTAAAAATATATATTATATAGGTTAAGACAAGCTAGAGATCGCTACGGTTTTGCTAATTTTGTAAGCATTAAAGTAGCATTAATAAAGAACAACAAAATGAAGATTGTTTAATGGCAGCTATCTACAGGTCGCCACACCTCTTTTAAGTTGTTTCTTCTTCAATGCCTCCTTCCAGATATTTTTCTGAAATAAAATGTTGTTTTAATCCTAGTTTGTAGATCACTAACTCAACGGTTATATTCATGCATTGAATGATCGTACACAACAGAATTTTGAGATAAACACGCAATTTGCTTATTTTATTAAGACCATAAGCATCGATGCTCAAAACTTTATGGCGAAATACGTTCACAGACAGCACTGCTACTGCCTAGCATCATGGTGTCCATAGCGTTCCTTGTCACAAAGCTAATTCTATTGAATCTTGTCTCATCTAGTTATTGAGTCACTAGTCTTCAGTTTACTTGTTTTTCCAAACGACTCGTTCACGGTTTTTCGAGGCGATATCGAATGCGATTTAACTTAAATAATAAACTGGAAGAACAGACAGTAACAGCTGTTTAGATCAGTTCCTGACTAGCGTGCGATAAAGACTGCTTCGAATTTGATGATTACTGCACATGGTTAGCTATGTTTATTATTATTGTCCTATGTGTTGCTGTCACCTGATTGTACAGGCGGTTTATTTCAAAGCCATCGACACTTTCGTGTACCATTTCATTGAATGTTATCGTCCACATCATTTCAGCCCTGGTATGAGGATTATAATTGCACACTGACACATCAGGAAAAGGTGAGTGTTGACCAAGCTAGAATAATACTTCAGATGCGAGAGAGAGTAAGAAAATATATCTAACCTTTACTTTTTACAAAGGTGTCAATGACTATAACAAGCTGATTATATATTTAAACCAAAACAAGTGAATTCAATGTTTGACCTCCTAAGGTGTTTGACCTTAGCTGTCTCTTCTTAGCCATTTTCTGTGAGTACTGATCTGCTTCAGAAACGATGGCATGCTACCTTGTAATTGCCACACATCGGGATGGTGGAACCTGACTTGACGGTTGCTGGCTGCCAATTGGTAATATTGACAATTTTAATTTAGGTCTTTAAAGCGTTTAATTAATTTTGGAACCTTGAGACTTGGCATCCAGCCAAATTCTAACATTTCAAAAATTGATTAACAATTCAAAGGGCAAAATTAAAATTCTGACTTTACAGTGCACAGTCCAACATTTTAGCAGTAATTTCATGTATAATTGGACGTGTTAGCCTGAAATTACCGCAAGCGCTTGAATATTATACTGTTCGAATATTATACCTAATATTTTCGGGTTCTAATTTTCCCGCTGCTCTGGAGGCAGGAAGCGTAGAAAATTTTGCTGAGCACTGCGCGGGGTTTGAACTTCTAGCATCAGACGATGTATGGACGCAGTATAGACGCCTACCATAAGTATTAACATTCCTTAGTTTTCAAATGTTTCATCAAACAAGCACAACGAAACGATTAGACAGAAAGCCATATGGCTTGAAATATCAAACTGCATTTGTTTTGGAAAACGCTAAAGTGAACAACTATGATAAACAGTGACAAAGAATAAGTTGCACTCACGTTTAAATAAACCGAAGTCGGGTATGTGAAATAAGTAGCAAACAGTTGAACAATTGTCAACAGAGCAAAACTAAGCGTCCCAATGACCAAAACTCTTCCAATCCAGCTTCTGTTGACCAAAAACTTAACCACGTGAATCTATAATATTCATCTCAAAACAACTGATTGAAGGCACGATTGCGCATGATTGTCCTCAAAAGCTTCATTACTGCAGAAATGAAAAATGAAGATGTCAAAATGTGGCTTGTCATTGTTATGTTCCTTCATAGCAGCTAGCTGGAATACCCTTACACATTTCAACCTTTTTGAACAAACAGTCGTTGAACTTACACTAATTAAAATATCAAAACCACCAGCAAAAAAATCACTCGTCATCCTGTTAAATTAACTGTAGCCATGTTTCCAATAACAAAGCGCCAAGTTCAAATGAGCACAACTGAAATATTATGGCCTAGTGCAACTTTTGAGATGCAGGCAGCATTTCGGGGTCAAACACGCCTAATCCGTGTAGCTGGGATATGTATTGTAAACTGCGTACCGCAAAGCAACAAGCGCAAAAGCCCCTAGGAGTCCAAACGTAGCTTGTTTTGAAGATTTTGCAAGCTTAGTAAGAATATACCCAAGCTGAATCGAGTACGTGTTAAGCTAAGAATGGAACGTGCTTTAACACACCTAAGCTTAAGCCATGGCTTCACCCTTAGACCACAAAACATAGCTAATACTGATCAGCAAAAAATTGTATACATGATGGATGACCTCTTAGAGACATTTCCAACATTTCCTCTATGGGGACACTTTGAGGACCGCATAGAGAACTAACTGCTGTCCTCATGGAGTAGTAAATAATGTAATATGTATAGCTTTGAAATTTTATGCGTGTGCTTTTATGTACCAGATTTACTTTATTTTTATATTTTGTACCAGAGGCTGCTGAATTCAAATACCAAACTACCAAACTACCAACAAATGCAACTGATCGGCTGGGGGAGGGGTTCGAGGTGTAGGTGTAAATCGAGGGAGGAGTTGGGAAGCCTACGTCTGAATGAGCAAGACCCTACCCCATCTTAAAAGTTTGCGAGGGTAACCCCACCCCAAATGACCAAATGCTAGACCACACCCACCCAAATTCTGCCGTCTCCACCCTTAACATTTTCAAAACGTTACCTCAATATTAGCGAGCTGCTATCAACGGAAAATTTGACGCAATGCCTGAAATCTGGGCATTGGTTGGTGTGTGAAGGACATTGGACCGATCGGGAAGTGAGGGCAGGGATACATGCATGTTGTGAAAAATGTCAGCCGGGCAGATTTTGAGATTTCGAAAAAACAGTCAGGAGGATCCTTTAGAGCCCTATGATTTTAGGTGTTTTGTAGCGAGTTCCTCAATGCTGGGAAAACTACTTTTCGCGGTTTGAGGACACTTCCCCAAACGATTCTCGTAAGTCCGAAAATCTATTAGTTTTGAAATAGAATGGAGACAGCGAAGCTCGTGGGGTATGCTACTTTTCCCCAACATGCCAGATTTCCCCCATAGCTAATATTGCATATCCATACGCATATGTAGTAAAATATATTACGTGTAAGGGGGAACGTCAGCATGATTACGTCAGCATATAATTTTCCCCTTTAGACATTAAAACACCATGTCTAAAAATAAAATAAAATGCACAATCTTTGTTTTGTCGCAAACATTGAACTGAAAGTTTGGAAACTCTTAGAAAATGCCCAGTGGGAACTACAGGATTCACTTTTGTAGATGACAGTTAGCTAGTTAATTTATCCAGTGACAAATGAACAAAGTTAGTACAGACGACAAAAGTCAAAAGCAATTCCATGGCCAAGTCTCAAAATCTATCTATTTGATTCTATCTCAATAGCATATAGAGATAATCTAAAAATGATAAAATCAGGTAATGTAGAATACGCTTGGGGGAACAGGGTGTGCTCTTTATCCGACTACTAGCCCCGTCCCTTAAAAATTGACTTAAACATACATTCTTCAGGTTCCTTTTTAATTCACACAACGAGGAGGCACAAACTGTACCCGGAACAAGATAATTCAAACTGGGACAATTCTAACAGAGAAAATTTTTCTAATTTCTAAACAAGCCCGCTGAACACACATCGAGCAGCGTTACAGTAGTTGATTTGAAAATAGACTATTTTAGCTCCACTGAATTATTAACTATTTTGTACACAATTATCAAGTCTTTAATGATACAACGCCCGGCAGAAGTTTTGTACCCAGTTTCAGAGCTTTTCAGTAATTCATAGCCATATTTCAGCTTAGGACGAATGTAAACAAGATAGCTTTCAGCCAGAAAGTCAGTATCACGAGACTGAAATAAATGATAAACCTATTTTTGAGATGCAGTTGCTGTGATATACATCAACTGAGATGTAGATCTCAAATAATTAGATACAGTAACACCAAGATCGCTAAAGTCTTGCACTTTCTCCAACTTATCAGACCTAATCAATAGGATAGACGACGATACCTGGTTGAAATTCCAAAAAAAGTTCCGGTTCCGCTTCTGTTTCTGATTCCGGGTTTAATTCTAGTTCTCAATAGTATAAAAATGTCATGCAGAGTTCACTCAATTCGACGTTGTCAAGCCAAAACTCCTTGTGGCATGTTCGCAAACTTTGTTTCGTATCTGACTAAACTGTGGAAAAGCTGCGACGGTCCAAGTTCGAAAATGAGTCTTTACTTAAGTGCCTCGTTAACTTATGAAAAAATCTACCGCACTTTCATCAAGTTTCTTGCAATCTGTAAGTGAGTAAATGTGCTAAGACCAACTGCAAGTTGAACAGGCAAGCAAACTCAGTTACTGGAAATACTGACTGGATCATTTTCACTAGAACAAAGTCCAAGTCGTCGGTGTGGGTTTTAAAAACTTTAACAATGAGAAGCCTAATTGCCTGCTAAATTTAGTGCGCAAGTTTAAGTAATTATTTCTTCTTAGTTCTGCTTAGAAGAACTCGAGTTTACCGTTTGCTACAATGATACCAATGCACTATAAAACCAGTAGTGCCAGTAGTCTATTTCAGGTGATATACCCTGTAATGAGTATACACTTACGTGTTAACATTCCCACTGGGAGGAGAGTCGTTTCTAGAGATATTTCGTAACATTCAACATTTTGCAAAAAACAGTAAATTTTAAAACATATCTTACCGAAATTTCGCTTAGGTAATATCGACTATTCAGTTGCTGTGGCAGATGATTATGCTTCATTCAGCACATCATCCCTTGTCCATGAAAACAGCAGGAAAATAATATGCAGCAAACAACAGTAGAATAGAGAAAATAGAATACATAGAGAAAAGGTGGAGTAGCTTCAACAAAGTGACACCGATGCTACGAAAAAGGGACAGTTGTAAATGAATTACAACAAATGCGCGAAATAGTCAGGTCAGCTGATCAACATAAAAATATGCTGCGGTTGCTCAACTAGAGTCAGAATGCATTGCCTCACTTCCGCAAGGTCGAGCAATTTGAGGATCTGGTTTATCAATTTATGCGTCGGGCTGTTGCAAGAGTTTTAAAAACTTTTAAAGGTTTTACATTTTCGTTTTAATAGTTTTAAATATTTATTCAACATCTTTCAAAATATAAACTGATGACAAAATTGTTAAGTCCGGAATTTCGCGGAGTAGAACGTGTTGTTCCAGTGCCACAAAACAAACTATCTGGAATGGCACTACAATAAACTGAAGTTTACCTTTAAACAGTGCTTTAATCAACTGGACAACGGATGCAAAACTGGAACCATTTCATCCGTTGGATGTATTGCGAATATAGATGGGTCGTTGCCGTATAACAGCCCATCCATCACTTGTAAGGCATAATATTTGCTCCAGGACATTTCTCCTTTCCAGTATGTTTACCCCCTCCCCAAACGAAGCCTTGTCAAACGATGTGGTATACCTCACCTAAAAATCACTTTTGTAAACATTTCAATGCTAGCTCCAATGTATCATTAATACTTTTTATTTGATGTTTAACCCCTGTTTCGGATTTTGCACGCCTTGTCAATTATTCTGCAATTCCAAAAAAACTACAATTTCCTCATCAGAAAGTGCAAACAGTTCTTATTTTTTATAAATTGAATTGGCCATAAAAATAGCGGAGGTTGAACCTTCTTGCCGTCTGTCGGCACACAATCATTCCAAATGAATGTTTCAGAGACGATCCGCCTTCTTCCAAACGAAATTTATTTTAAAACTAAAACGTAGCTTCGAATTTAATCCAAGTAAATTCATTTAATTCATCAGTTAATTCATTAAAAATTTTATTTGAGCTTCTTCGAATTCAAAAATCAGTTGAAATTAAAATGTCATGATGGGTCCACAGTATATAGCGCATAAATATTTCAATCACATATATTAGAATTTCTTTGATTAAACTTCAAATTTGTAATTTGTAATTAGATATATTTGTCATTGGAAAATTCTTTAACTTAATTTAAATTCTTTTTGATTATCCACTGTTGTTTCAAAAAAGAGTTTGGGAAAAGCTAAAAATTTATCTACAATTTTCAGGAAGTTTGTATTCGCCAAGTTTTTGGTTTGAAGAAGCTCAACTAAAACCTCCACTTTGGAAAACATTGGAGTCTACTTTTTAATTGTTGAAACAAATTCCTTTGGTTGGTATGATTGAGCTAAGAATTCCATCTTGGAAAATTCAGAAAACGTTTCGTACGATGGGCGATAGCACGGTTCTGAGACTTTTAAAACTGTGAAATGTTTGCCCAGAGGCCGCTAGAAAACGCCGCCGATAAACTTTTCTGTAAAAACGCTAGCTTCATAACTAATAAATGTATCGTTAAACAAAAATTCTAAGTTTTAGAACTGTATCTAGAAAATTGTAGAAGATTGCGTAAGGTCGCGTATAGTCAAAATAATTAAGCAATACTCCAAAACAACCTGGTTAAAATAATAAAAGCCATTTGATCAAAGCTTTGTGTATGGCGAAAATACTTTAAAGCCTGTTGCCACTTTTTCCTGCTGCGCCTCAGCGCAGCAGGTCTCTTATGTTTGCTCGGTCCGTGCCCCTCACACGCATTTTGCTTGAAAAAGATAGGTTTCATCATAAAAGCGTGTGTGCAGTGGTTTAAGATAGGGCCGGCATCTTTTGCGTGTGAATTTCTATAATTTCTAAAGTTTCTACTTTCTAATCAATGTAATTACGAATATGTGAAAGTAAATTCTTTCTGTAACCTGACAGCTCCATGTTCTGTATTCTGATGACTCATCAAACGTTTTCATTAACTGCTCAGCGAACATTCTTCAAAGCATAAGATGAAGAACTTCAACTTCTTCAACTGATGAAGAAATAGCTAGCTAAGTTACACATTTTCTATTATAAATCGGTGTATCGGTAATTTCTTCAAACATCTTATAAAAATCACACAATGTTTTACACGTATAGTTTCTGTTAATAAGCAGGAAACCCAGTTATAAACAAATTATTGGCTAGCAGGCTTACAATTTACTAAAATGTTCGCCCCGGAAACACACCTTTTGCACAAAATATTGCTTGTTACTTCTATTTGTACAAATACTGTTAATACCAGGCCTGTGATTAATGCCGTAACCTATTTGCCATTACAGCAATATTCAGTATAATTTAGAGTATTACTTTTTATAATTTTCACAAGGGAGTCGTATTTTGTATGTAACGAACTACCAATAGCGCCTTCGGTTCCCAACACAATATTAAACCTAGGAAAACGTGGCTGAGATTTATGCATACAAAGTATCTTATGTGCATTTATTGAAACGTTAAAAATGTTATCTAACAATGCAAATTAATGAATTTACTTTGAACAGGATATTTTGTATTACATTTTGCGCTTGAAAAAAGCAAGTGTTCTACAACAAAACTTCAAATTCCGTCATTAGAAAACACGTGCTCATTAATTCTATACTGTAAAGTTTGCGCTACTATTTGATTGCTACACTGACAAGCTAGTATTTGAAAGCTTTTGTCCCTAAATAATCTATGTCTGATAATCTGTGTCTAACCAAAGTGAAATTGCATGCACGTTCCTGGATCACTTTCTTTAAAAACGAAACGCAGTGCTTAAATGCTTAATATTTCTGTCTTTATTACTTCAAGCATATTAATTGCAGAATTTCAGACATTACGATCCACGCCTTGTTTTTTCTTTAGAATTATGTTTAGTGTTAATTGTTCAATAATCGTAGCATTTTGTGCAGCCTCGGTAGCATGTCCAATTTAGATAAATACGTTGAATAACAACTGCAGCCAGTTCAGCCAGTGAGATGACGGAAGCACCGGATGCAATTCCCATGAGGCCGCCGAAATGAGGAAGAAGGTCAGTAATCTGTTAGAAAACGATAAAGAAACTCTACAACTATAACACAAGCGCATACACGTTTGTGGGGGGTCAGCCGTTAGCGTGCAGAGCATGTAACCTTGAGCTGATAACAGAGAGCTTGCCAGCTGTCACACTCTTATATATTATGTACTCTTGCTATTGCGAGTTAGAAAGTGATCGCTATTATATTTTAAAGCTTAAAACGAAGACACCATTTTGGCCTAAAAATGATTAGACATATTTGTTACTTTGACGAAGGTGGACATATTCTGAAGAACTTCAAATACTCTCTTGTCGAAGCCACCAAGACTTAGTATGCTTTTGCATGATGAGGTGAGGAAGTAAAGGTATGTATAGGAACGTTTTTCCAAGATTTAAGTAGCGGCATTTGGCTTTCTAGACTTGCGACCATTCAAGCAGGTTACGAAAAATTTACATTTGGAAAGTGGGGATTTTCGGAAAAGGGAGAGCTTCAGCAAGTACCAGACAAGATGATTGATATTATTTATAATTTAAACTGTAATTTTAGTCAAGTCACCGGAAGTAATGACATACTGTCTGACGAGAGTTTTAGAGAAATCCTTATTAAAGTCAACTGTCAACAACATCTTGTCATGACATGACAACATTATTTCAAGTAAATCCTGAAATTCTGAGAACCAATTGAACTGGTAGAACTCTGGAGTTCGCGTGGGAGTATATTATAAAATGAAAACTGATTTGTTTAAACTGAACAGTTCCAGGTCACCATAAAATGTCTTTATTGAATACAGACGTTACCGTTGAAAATAGCTCCCGCGAATCCAGTCCCGATAATACTAGAGTTTAGCTAAGGAAAGTTGTCAGAGCGAAAAGAAAAGTCATGAATCAGTTATTAAAGGTAGCATTTGACCTTTGTAATAAACAGTAACTAACTTATCTGTGTGTAACTTAGATAACTCAGTAAGCCTGACAGCTTAGTTTAAGCTTAGTGGGATTAGTAATAGTCATGGGCACGGGACCAAAGGACCCGGGTACCAGGTTCTACCTGAAAGTCCTATCCTATGGCAGGACCCGGGAACCCGAAAATTTTAGGGGGTTTACCCGTTGGATATCCGACTTACCGTGCCCCTGCCTAATTACTAAGTTAGGAGACCTGCATGATGCGGGCCCAAAGCGCTCCAAATTAAGTGCAAACCAGACTTAGATGGATTATACTAATTAAATTCGATCAAAGATATGTCTAACATCAAGTTTAGCCAATATTTTAAAAAATCACAAAATTATTGCTTTACAGTGTAGCCAGGTCGTTCTAATTTTTGCTGATATGATGAGGACTGAAGATACACTGAGACTTTGCTTTTTCTGAAACAAAATTAATATTATTAGTCGCAGTCATCGTTGTTAGTTTTGGTGCTAAAGCTTAGTACCCTAAAAGACTGAGTTTGAACAACATTGATGCAGTTTGCTGTCCGATACCAATGTCCAAAATGTCACAGTATTAGCCAACGTTATGATCAAAAGTAGTTGCTGGTGCAAGTCTGTATACAATGAATCGCAAAGTGATCCAAAAATACTTGCAGAATCTTTGAAGTTCCTTGCATTAGGATAAAAACTTCAAAAATCATCTTCGTTTTTTTTATTTTATCAAACGGGAACTTGTGCATATTATCTGTGGATGAAGTACGCTGCAACATTTTCGATGCCCGGAAGATCCGTCGATATTTGGAGTAATGTGTATGCTATGGTTTGTGAAAAATTAGTGTCCTCGTGAATAGCAGTGCTTGAGAAGGCTCGGGCTGACCACCAGCCTGCGAATACCAAAGAAGTTTATAACCGGCGGATCGATTTTCTCCAATTGGTTTAGATTCTATTTCATTTCTTTAACTTACTTAACTTTAACTTAACTTAACTATGTATTTAAAACTTTTTGTTTAATAAAAACAAATGCCTTTCCATTAGTAACAAGCAACTTAGAACTCTATCTCAGTAACTTTGCTTTCCGAAAAGTAAACGTGTGTTCAGGAAGACTAAACCAGAAGGAAGATAACAGGAAGTGAACGTAAGTTTAGTTTTATTATCAAATCTAGACTCATCAAAGCAGCATTACTAATTGGTTTCGCACAATTTAACTTAGATTAACGAGGCAAAAGCTTTGTGAGCATTTCATTTACATTTTATGCCATAATGGGTCCGTCACGTTAAACTAGCCCTGATGTGTAGGCTTAGTCATGACTAACAAAAAATTAGTCCGGAAATTTTGTGACTAAAAATAATTAGTCACAAAATTTCCTGACTAAGAAATTTGTTAGTACGGAAATTTTGTGACTAAATTTTTTTAGTCACAAAACTTCCGGACAACTAATTTTATTATTCCGGAAATTTTGTGACTAATTATTTTTAGTCACAAAATTCCCGGACTATCGCAATTCTTGTCTGGACAATGCCTGACTAGCTTGTGAGTCCGGACTATTATGGTCTGGACTAATGTGCTACTTTATACGGAAAGTTGTCCAGACAAAATTAGTAAATGATAAGCAGTCCGGGCAAACTTTGCGAAGTCCTGAATAATGGTATCGAAATCATTAGCTAGGTGCTGGCTTAGTTGGGAACCGTTTACACAACAAGCGATCCAGACCAGGGGGGGGGGGTTGGGGACGTGGGGTGGGGACGGAGGGCATAAGGTGTACCAGGCTACAGTTTGCCCCCTGTGAGACCCCACCGCTAAGGCCAGACCCCCACCCCCACACCCGACCTCGACTACTCCCAAGCCGAGCTCAGACCCCCTTCCCCCATAGGTGTAAGGTGGGGGGGGGGGGTAGCCCCCCAGCCAATTTTTCAAACCCCCCCCCCCAGAACTTTTGGGGGGGGGGGGGTCGTCCCCCTCCAACTGGGGCGAGCGGGTAGTCGCGCCGACAGCGCGAAAAACTGCCAAAAATTGGGTATTTTTAGAGTCCTTTTTTAGATTTTTTTCAAAAATGTCCAAATTTTTGGCTTAAAGTGCCTATTATTGCGAGGAATACACATTTTAAACTGTATTATGAACTTTCTGACTCATTATTGACCTTATTTTGGACTTGGAAACATGTTGGCAATCAAGTTTTCGAGTTTAAAAACCATGTCTAATGTCAAAATCACTTCATAGTTGAATGTTCATTGGCATTAGAAACGACTGAAAATGCGATTTTTGGCATAAAAATTGAAAAAATTTTTTGGGGGAGGGTTGGGGGTTCGGGGGGGTCTCCAGAAGGGGCCCCCCCAAAAAAGTTGGGGGGAGCCCCCCCACCCCAAATCTCCGTTGCACATATGCCCTCCCCCCTAAAATGTGATCCAATGGTCCAAACAAGAGAAAAAATGCAGAATTGTTAATTCTGAAAAAATTTGAAAAAATTGTCAGAAAATAGTTAAAACAGTATAATAGTTTAGAATAGTTTAGAAACTCTAAAAATAGGTTTTACAACGCAATACGAGTATATAGTTTTTTATTAGATTTGTGTCGAAAATAATATGCTTTATGTCAAAATGGGCCGTTTTTACCTGGAAAAATTTGGGTACAGTCATAGGTGTGTTAGGGGGGATCCCCATCCCCTCCCCCAAATGGAGGGGTCGCCGACCCCCTAAAAAATTTTTGCTACCCCTCCCCCCAACTCGGCCTTCGGCCCACCCCCCTCCCTAAAATTTTCAAACCCCCACCTAAATTTTTGAAAATTTTTAGCCGAAAATTCGAAAAAAAGACAAAAATAAGGTAGAAATTTCTAAAATTTGCTTAATTACGCTAAAAATCGCTAAAAATAGCTGAAAATTGAGAAAATCTTTCAATTTTTTTCAAAAAAACCTTTTCATTATCTAGTGCCAAGATGACTATACAAATCGTATATATATATATATATACAGATGCTGCTCTTACAGATTTTCCGTTGACTATTGACCTATCTTTCCAGTCTGAGGCCGGTTCACACGATCAAGTTCTCGTCAAATATATAAATTTTATCAACTTTTTGACAGCAAAATATTTGATCAAAGTGCCTGTTTCCGACCTCCCCCTTTTTGTCCGACCCTCCCCCCCCGGGAATTTTTGTTTTCTATCTCAATTTTTAAAATTTTTTCGCCTGCGGCGCTTTTCTGTCTCAATTTTTAAAATTTTCTTCGCCTGCGGCGCTTTTTGTAGATATATAACGCCTTTTTATTTTTCGCGTCTGCGGCACCATTCTATCTCGATTTCTAAAAATTTTTGCGCCGGCCGCGCGCTAGCTCTAGTTTTTTTAATTCGTTGAGCCTGCTTTTTATTCAAATCTTTTCAAAAAATTTCTCAACTTTTATTCAAATCTTTTTAATTGTTTCCATTAAGCATTTTTTCATAATTTCAAAAATTTATCAACCTCCTGGGCTTTTTTACTGGGGGGGGTTGCCCCCCCACTTTTTGGGTTCCCTCCCCCTACTCGACCCCTCCCCCCCCCCACTCGGCCCCACCCCCAATTTTGGGCTTCCCCCCACTCACTATATATAAGGTGCCCAGAAAATGCCAAATTTTAAGGATTTTTGGTCAAAATTTTCAAAAATTTTCCGGCTTCGCCGGAATTTTTTGGTCAAAAATCGTCTTTTTTGGTACTCAAACTCACTTTTTGAGCACCTTTAACATAGTTATAGCGATATATGTAGAAAACAGGCTATTTCTACTGCATTTTTGCCAATTTTAGACCACATTGGATTCCCCCCCTACGTCCTCACCCCCCCTTATTTTCGCCTAGAAAAAGCCCAGTCCTTTGGGGGCTCGCCCCCCAGACCCCCCCGAATGGGTTACTGACAATTCCCAAATTTTATCGCTTGGGCTGCAGCAACCCGTAACTGGTGCAAATTCTTGCCGCCCCCCAACCCCCCACCGTAATCGTGTTGGCGAAAGCAATTATTTTTCGGCTCGACCCCCCCCCCCCTTTTCAAAATCCTGGGTGCGCCCCTGCACTGTAGTGAGGTAAAGGTTGACTCCTTGGAACTAACCCAGGAGACCGTCAGTGCATGGTACAGCTATAAATACAGCTAAAAATGCGGAAACTCAGCACCTTGTCGATTTCTAGCAGCTAAAATAAGAATTTTTAGGTGTATTTTTATTTCGGATCAAGTGCCCAGCGGGTCCGAAAAAATACACCCGCTGCTGCGCAAATGTGCGGTGCAGGGGCGCCCGAACCGATTGCCAAAAAAACTGGAAGCAATGTGTATTTTGTTTAAACAATAAGTGATAATATTGCTTTAGTTTAGCTAACACTCGCCAAACGGGGGCAAACCTGGGGCGGATCCTGGGGGGGCGGGGCGGCCGCCCCCCCCCGTCGCGATTCGAAGGTAGGAAAAATTAAGGAGAGAAAGAGGAAAAAGGGCAAAAGAACAAAAAATTTCGCGCCCTTAGCGCGAATTTTCTACTTTTTAACCGTATATATATTTATTGCATTTGTGAAGAAAAAGCTTGAAATGCATCCGATTTTTCAGAGAAAATTACCATTTTTGCCTAAAAATGTCAAGAATTTTAAAAAATTTGTTCAGTTCTTCGGTATAAAAAGAATTAAAGATCCGAAGACAGATTTTATTGCAAAAACAAAAAATTTTTTCAACTTCTGGGGGGCGGAGCCCCCCAGACCCCCCGCTGGAAAAAAATTTTACCGCCCCCCCCGTCACGAAATCCTGGATCCGCCAGTGGTGCCAACTGATCCAAAAGTTGAAAACCAACCATATTTGAGTCCTCAGCCTGCGTGAGTGCGGTGCCTTGGGGAAACGGTCATACCATGGCTGGATATAAATAAGCTTGCGCTTTTATGGGGCACAGTTTGGCTGGGCTCCGTAGCTTCTAGCCCGACTTAGGGTGGGTGTTTTTTTCGTAACTTTACTTTAAGTTTTTCAAAATTTTTCAGAAATACGTATGTATATACATCCAAATTTTTTGGCTTAAAGTGCTCATTATTGCTAGAAATACAAATTTTTAACAGTTTTATGGAGTTTCTGACTCAACATTGACCTTATTTTGGAGTTAGAAACATGTTGGCAATCAAGTTTTCGAGTTTAAAGACTACACTAGAGGAATATTTTACACAGACAACCGCTAGCATCAGGAGCAACAATACATATATATACAGCAGGGTTTTTTGTGTAAAATACTGTGTATTTACACAAAAAAATAAATTTACACAGTGAAAAACTAATTTACACAACAAAATACACAGCCAAATTTTCGAAAATTTTTACAAAAAGTGCTCTGAAAAAATAGTTTTCAAGTCTTTAAGTTTTAAAAAAGCTCTAGCTTTTAACTGGGGGCTGCCGCCCCCAGACCCCCGCCTGTTTGCAATGGTTTCGAATAGTTTTCTGCATTTCTGCATTAACATGGCTATGGGTGTTTTATTCTCCTAAGTCCTAATGCTTCTACTTATACAGTTGCGTAATTTATTTTCGTACTGCGTGCAAATATTCGTAAATAGTATTTAACTATACGTTTTCTGAAGCTAGTATTATTCAATATGATTTCTTGTATATCTCTTGTATATATAATAATAAAAGCAGTCAGAGCCTAAAAATAGTTGCCATACAACCTAAGAAATATTCAATACGAAAGCTAAAGGAATATAACTTCAATGCCATTTCTGCCGTTAATTTAAAAAATTTCTCAACTTCTGGGGGGCTCTGCCCTCCAGACCCCCCTCCGTTGTTTTGGGTGCGTATCCATTGTATATATAATTGGTGTGTCTGTACTATTTGGAGCCGTCCCCAAGTAGCAATTAAAGCATCGAACCTTAGTAAGAACCAGCAAGTTTGTGAAAAAATTATTCCAAAAAGTTGGAAAAATAAAGAAATCGTTTCAGTAGGCGAAGTGTTTTTCAGAAATTTGAATTTGTCCAATCCTAAAGTCTGACCAAAAATTCTTGGAACCGAACTGTGAGCGCTTGTCCTGAGTTAACCTTTGAAGTTAGCCTGTATAAAGTATATATTTTTAGAAACCTCAGGAAGAGTAAAACCATCATATCCGGTCTATATCCGGTTACCGGATGCCAAATCGATAAAAACACTTCAGATTCGGAAAGATAATGATAATTAATTCATACTCTAGCATATTGGTGCTTGGCCCAAGACATCTCCGAAAATCCGGTCACATCCGGTCTATGTCCGGTAACCGGACGTCTAGGTCACAAAGACTGTACAGCAAGATGGGTAGGTCATACAGTTTCGCTAATTGAATTTTTAGATTTACTGGGTCTAAATTTGTCTATATACGAAGTTTTGTCCAATTTGGACCAAAATTGCGTGATTTATGGTCGTATCCGGTGCGAAAAAAAACCGGAAAAATCGGTTTGGTCAATGAATATTTGGGAGGCTAATTTCATTTTACCGGTGTCAAAGTAATCGAATATCCGGTCGATTTCCGGTTCTGAGCTTTGAAATTTGAGATTTCATGAGCTATTATCTCAGTATCCGGTTGGTCCGGAAGTCAAATTATTTCATTAAATCGACATTTTGTCTATTCCTAACAAGCATCAACCTCAAATTACTTCATATCTGCTTTAATTTTTGAATGATAGCATTTAAAAAAAGGGTTCAAAAATAAGTTACATTGCGTGCGACAAAGCTAAGCGTATGGGATCAAAGCTCATATCCGGTTTAGCGATTACACAAAACAAGCAAAATCAGCACGTTTTTAAAACGCTATCATTCAAAAATTACAGCAGATATGAAGTAATTTTAGGTTGATGCTTGTTAGGGATAGACAAAATGTCATTTTAATGAAATAATTTGACTTCCGGACCAACCGGATACTGAGATAATAGCCCATGAAATCTCAAATTTCAAAGCTCTGAACCGGAAATCGATCACTTTATCACGATAGTCGATCACTTTGACACCGGTAAAATAAAATTAGCCGCCCAAATAGTCATTGTGCCAAAAACTAACATTTTTTATCCGCGATTCCGAGCACCAGACCGGAAAAACCTATTTTCCCGGTTTTTTTCGCACCGGATACGACCATAAATCACGCAATTTTGGTCCAAATTGGACAAAACTTCGTATATAGACTAATTTCGACCCGCTGAATCTAAAAATTCAATCAGCGAAACTGTACGATCTACCCATCTTGCAGTACAGTTTTTGTGACCTAGACATCCGGTTACCGGACATAGACCGGATGTGACCGGATTTTCGGAGATGTCTTGGGCCAAGGACCAATATGACAGAGTATGAATTAATTAGCATTTTCTTTCCGAATCTGAAGAGTTTTTATCGATTTGGCATCCGGTAACCGGATATAGACCGGATATGATGGTTTTACCGAATTCTCCTCCTCCTGAGGTTTCTAAAAATATATACTTTATATAGACAACTTCAAAGGTTAACTCAGGACAAGCGCTCACAGTTCGGTTCCAAGAATTTTTGGTCAGACTTTAGTTTTGACATTTAATGAATTAATGAATGAATGAATCTTTTTAAACATTTCCATTATGAATTCTATTGCAATTTACAAAATTTTCTCAACTTCTGGGGGGCTCCGCCACCCAGGCCCCCCGCGTGGCTTCTTCCGAAATGTTACACAAGTGCAGTTGGAATAACTTTGGCTTGAATGATCCGAAAATAACATTGTAGCAAGAAGATAACGTCTAAATGTATTTTATTTTATATTACAATTGAAAAACGACACTTTTAAATTTTACACAGCTTCAAACAAAAATACACAGTGAAATTTAAATTTACACAAGATTTACATAGGTCCGATTTTGAAAAAACCCTGATATACAGCTTAAACTCAATTCGTAGCCAACAGAGCTTGTGTTAATTATGTGCAATTATAAGCATTTTCATTTATTACTTGATTTTATCATTTCTCGACAAGAACAGAATTTTGCAACAATATATATATATATATTTATATATTAATGATCGACCGGAACTCCAAAAAACCGGAACCGGAACCGGAACTGGCTTTAAAAAACCGGAACCGGAACCGGAACCGGAACCAGCTCTTTAACACTACAAAAATCGAAAATTTTTTCTCACGTTTTGGACAACTTTTGCACAATTTTTCGCTTTTTTATAGTTACTAGAACATTGTAATTACGTTTGAATTATATTTTATATAGTTATTTCAATGCACGAACATGAAATTTGCAATATATTAAGAGATTTTTGTTTTATAGCATAGTTAAACTTTACTCTATAGATTTAAAATTCAAATTTAAAATTTAAAATTAATTATTCACGGTATGAATATGCTATGTTTATATTATTCGAGCACATTTTCGATGAATAAACGGCATCTATATTTTTACATTATATACGAATTTCAAGAATGCAAGTTGACTTTTAAAGGAGATTTATATACTGGCAAATAAAATTTAATTTCAACGTATAAATATATATGTATGCACACGTATATATATATACTCATTTTATATGTGCTATGTATATATACGTACGTACGTATACGTATATATGTTTATATGACATGCACGTGCTGTCTTGGCTTCTGATTTTAATACTACAGTGTAGTCTTTGGTGTTTGCTGTTAATTTTGCATAACACATATACGTATATGCGTTTGTACGTGTGTGAGGATATGTGACTTGAGGATATATATATATATATTTGCAATTTGAAAATATATATATATATATATATACATATATATATATATATATATATATATATATATATATATATATATATATATATATATATATATATATATATATATATATATATATATATATATATATATATATATATATATATATATATATATATATATATATATATATATATATATGTATATGTGAGTTCCATTCAAGTGTGGTATTCAATTCAGATTGAAGCCTAAAGCAAAAGTTGACGAGTTGAAAAGACCAGTCGCATGCGTTAAAATTAGGGCCCCGCATTCTATTCTCCTAGAAAATATATAATACTGCTATATGCAGTGGTTTTGTTTTATTATCACCTTCACTCTTACTTAAAAATGTGTACCCTTTAGGCCTTAGCTGCAAAATGATTTAGAGTTAAATATTAAAGGCTGAAGGTTAAATATCATGGGGGAGTAGAGACCTTCACTCAGGCCCGCAGGCCCTGCCCGGCCCGGCCCGCCCTGCCCGCGGGCCGGGCCGGGCCGGGCCGGGCCGGGCCGAGGGTTGAAAAAATTGGGTGCGGGCCGGGCCGGGCCAGGCTGAGTGCTGGAGCGGGCCGGGCTTCGGGCCGGACCTATTCTTTTCAGTTATACACAAAGTTTTGTCTGATTTGTACAAGTTTCATTTCCCAATTTTTGGAATTTTTTATGGAAATTTTAGTCGCTTCCAAAATGAAATTAGTACCTCTTTGGCTATTTATTTCGATCTAATTATTTTTATTTAGTTCTTCAAGCTCTTTTAGCTCTTTCCTATGTACAGGTGGTACGTAGCTTACTTGCGCGCGTAAATTTTCTAATCTTTATATATCTTTTGCTCATCCATTAAGATTTTAAATATAATGTTTATTTTTAATATTTGACAAGAATTCTCTCTTCATATATAGTTTGTGCCTTGGTGACTTGAATCAACGAAATTGAGGAGCTATTAATTCTCCGAACAGAAAGAGCTGAAGCGTTGACTGTGCAGTATTGCTCTAAATAAATATCTGCTGGGAAAGTGATTAAAATATTCTCTTCCACGACAAACAATTTTTTTAAATTTTGAATAATGTCTCTGGCAAACGCAAAAATTTAGCAAAAACGGGCTCGGGCCGGGCCAGGCTTGACTTTTTAGCTTACGGGCCGGGCCGGGCCGGGCTGAGGTTGAAAATTTTTTGAACGGGCCGGGCCGAGCAGAATTTTTTACGGGCCGGGCCGGGCCGGGCTTGAAAATTCAGGCCCGTGAAGGTCTGTATGGGGGAGCTCGGAGAGCCCTCCATAATATGAGCCAAAAAGACACTTTGCGTGTTTTGAAAATGCTTAATTAGGCGTAACTAATTAGCGGTAAGGAATTAAGAGCTAATATATACCCCCCATAATATGAGCCAAAAAGACACTTTGCGTGTTTTGAAAATGCTTAATTAGGCGTAACTAATTAGCGGTAAGGAATTAAGAGATAATATTTACATTTTTGAAATCCCCAGGCCAAGAGGCTTTTTTTTTTTTTTTTTTTTTTTTTTTTTTTTTTTTTTTTTTTTTTTTTTTTTTTTTTTTTTTCTTTCGATTGATACCAAACTTGCCCGGAAAAAACTGAACTTTGAAAATTTTTATTTTTCAGACCTACTTTCTAAGTGGGGTGTTTTTTCTCTGATGTTTCTCCTTTACGCTTTATGTCCCGTAACTCACCAAAGGATTTTTCACATGCCTTATGGGGCGACCTTTACCTATTATTATCTTGTTAGAAAAACCATGAACCTGTTCAGTATTGATTATTTTGGCCCAATTCGGCCCTAGAGATTTTTACAGACTGTCAAACATGGGCTCGCAACATTCGGACAGCGCCCGTGGTTCCTCGCCCAGGGTCAAAGTTGGGAAAAGTCCCCAAAAACGGCAATTTTCGGCCACTTGGTGGTGCCCATATATAGTAAATCTGGGTCGCTGAACACGACGAGCTTACAGCCGAAACCGACGGATGTGACCCTTGGGCTGCATGGCGCCCGTGGTTCCTCGCCCAGGTTCAAAGTTGGGAAAAGTCCCCCAAACGGCAATTTTCGGCCATTTGGTGCTGCCCATACATAGTAAATCGGGGTCGCTGAAAACGATGAGCATATCGCCGAAACCGGCGGATGTGACCCTCGGGCTGCATGGCGCACATAACATGGAACCTTTAAAATGACAGAAGGACAAGTAATAAAAATGCTCCTCCGGAGCATGAAAAAGTAATATGGGTAGTGGTGAGGTTGTAAAATCAAGAGATGACTAGTCTTAAAAATGCTTAATATGGGGTAGGTTCAAAAATGTAAATATTATCTCTTAATTCCTTACCGCTAATTAGTTACCTAACCAAAAACATTTTCAAAACACACTAGAATGATTTTTGAGCTCGTACTATAGAAAATTTCCTGTGCTCTTAATTCCTTACCGCTAATTAGTTACGCCCTAATTAAGCATTTTCAAAACGCACAAATTGTCTTTTTGGCTCATATTATGGAGGGCTCTCCGAGCTCCCCCACTCTGATATTCACGAAACCTGAATTTTCTCCCAAACATCCCATGCCCCCTCCCCTTCTGCTCGGCCCAAACCGAACAAAAATTTTCAACCTCAAACCAACCCATTTAGAGCCCGTAAGCCTAAAATTTCAAGCCTCAACCCAGCTTGAACACCATTTTGCCGACATTTAAACGTTTGCCAGAGACATTATTCAAAATTCGCAAAAAAAAAATATATTGGAATATGAATACAATAATCTACTTTCCCAGCAGAGTGTTGGCCCCAGAGCAATACTACACGGTCGTCTGCCTCAGCTTCTGTTCGGAGGATAAGCACATTTATTTCGTTGATTCAATTCACCAAGGAAGTAACAAAGAGAGAGAGAGACCCCTTGTCAAAAAAATATTAAAAATAAACATTATATTTAAAATCTTAAATGAATGAGGCAAAAGATATGCTTAGAAAGATAAGAAAAAAAAAAATTTTTTTTTTTTTTTTTTTTTGATAGACATAGGAAAGAGCTAAGAGAGCAAGAAGAACTAGATACAAAATAATTAGATGAGGATTATGTAGAAAGGAAATATTAATTTCATTTTGGAAACGACTAAAATTTCCATAAAAATTTAAAAAAAGGACGGGAAATGAAACTTGTACAAATCATTTTTAACTTTATTTTTTAGTGAATAGAATTGAAAAGGGTCTTTTTTTTTACCCGCTTGGATTAACATTTTTTCCCCGTTTCTCAACTTTTCACCTACTTTTTCAACCCTACAAATCAGCCCAGTTTTTCCCCGGCCAAAAAACGCGTTAAGGGCGTTAGAGACGGCCACAGCCTCAGGGGCCTGAGTGATAAAGGTCTCCCTGCTCCCATGATGTAAAACCTTCAGCCTTTAATATTTGGCTTTTTCTAAGTCATTTTGCAGCCCAATAGAAAAATTTTGCATTTTTTTAAGTAAGACACGAGGCCGATAATAAAGACAAAACTTTTTTTTTGTGGGAAATATATAGATACTGCCTATATGCAGTCAGTTTTCTATTTATTATCCACCTATTATCTTACTTAAAAATGTGTACCCTTTAGGCCTTAAGCTGCAGAATGGATTAGAGTTAGGCAAATATTAAAGGCTGAAGGTTAAATATCATGGGGGGGTAGAGACCCGCTTCACTCAGGCCCCGCAGGCCCTGCCCGGCCCGGCCGCCCTGCCCGCGAGGCCCGGCCGGAGCGGAACCGGGCCGGGCCGAGGGTTGAAAAATTGGGTGGGTGCGGGCCGGGCCGGGCCGGGTAGTGCTGGAGCGGGCCGGGCTTCGGGCCCGGACCTATTCTTTTCAGTTATACACAAAGTTTTGTCTGATTTGTACAAGTTTCATTTCCCTGAATTTTTGGAATTTTTTATGGAAATTTTAGTCGCTTCCAAAATGAAATTAGTACCTCTCTTTGGCTATTATTTCGATCTAAAATTATTTTCTATTTAGTTCTTCAAGCTCTTTTAGCTCTTTCTATGTACAGGTAGGCACGTAGCTTACTTGCGCGCGTAAATTTTTCTAATCTTTATATATCTTTTGCCTCATCCATTTAAGATTTTAAATATAATGTTTATTTTTAATATTTTTTTGACAAGAATTCTCTCTTCTTATAGTTTGTGCCTTGGTGACTTGAATCAACGAAATTGAGGAGCTAATTCTCCGAACAGAAACTGAAGCAGTTGACTGTGCAGTATTGCTCTTAAAGAAATAAATATCTGCTGGGAAAGTTGATTAAAATATTCTTCTTCCACGACAAACAATTTTTTTAAATTTTGAATAATGTCTCTGGCAAACGCAAAAATTTAGCAAAAACGGGCTCGGGCCGGGCTGAGGCTTGACTTTTTAGGCTTACGGGCAAAGACCGGGCCGGGCTGAGGTTGAAAATTTTTGAACGGGCCGGGCCGAGCAGAATTTTTACGGGCCGGGCCGGGCCGGGCGAAAATTCAGGCCACGTGAAGGTCTGTATGGGGGAGCTCGGAGAGCCCTCCATAATATGAGCCAAAAAGACACTTTGCGTGTTTTGAAAATGCTTAATTATGGCGTAACTAATTAGCGGTAAGGAATTAAGAGCTACATTATATACCCCATAATATGGGTTCAAAGAACGCTTATCGCGTGTTTTTGAAAATGCTTTTAATTAGGCGTAACTAATTAGCGGTAAGGAATTAAGAGATAATATTTACATTTTTGAACCTACTACATATTAAGCATTTTTAAGACTAGTCATCTCTTGATTTTACAACCTCACCACTACCCATATTACTTTTTCATGCTCGGAGGAGCTGTTTTTTATTACTTGTCCTTCTGTCATTTTAAAGGTTCCATGTTATGTGCGCCATACGGCTCTTGGCTCACATCCGCCGGTTTCGGCGATATGCTCATCGTTTTCGGCGACCCCGATTTACTATGTATGGGCAGCACCAAATGGCCGAAAATTGCCGTTTGGGGGACTTTTCCCAACTTTGAACCTGGGCGAGGAACCACGGGCGCCATGCAGCCCAAGAGGTCACATCCCGTCGGTTTCGGCTGTAAGCTCGTCGTGTTCGGCGAGCGAGATTTACCTTATATGGGCACCACCAAGTGGCCGAAAATTGCCGTTTTTGGGGACTTTTCCCAACTTTGACCCTGGGCGAGGAACCACGGGCGCTGTCCGAATGTTGCGAGCCCATGTTTGACAGTCTGTAAAAATCTCTAGGGCCGAATTGGGCCAAAATAATCAATACTGAACAGGTTCATGGTTTTTCTAACAAGATAATAATAGGTAAAGGTCGCCCCATAAGGCATGTGAAAAATCCTTTGGTGAGTTACGGGACATAAAGCGTAAAGGAGAAACATCAGAGAAAAAACACCCCACTTAGAAAGTAGGTCTGAAAAATAAAAATTTTCAAAGTTCAGTTTTTTCCGGGCAAGTTTGGTATCAATCGAAAGCTCTTGGCCTGGGGATTTCAAAAATGTAAATATTATCTCTTAATTCCTTACCGCTAATTAGTTACGCCTAATTAAGCATTTTCAAAACACGCAAAGTGTCTTTTTGGCTCATATTATGGGGGGTATATATTAGCTCTTAATTCCTTACCGCTAATTAGTTACGCCTAATTAAGCATTTTCAAAACACGCAAAGTGTCTTTTTGGCTCATATTATGGATGCTCTCGGAAGCTCCCCCCATACAGACCTTCACGGGCCTGAATTTTCAAGCCCGGCCCGGCCCGGTCATAAAAAATTTTCTTTTCACGGCCCGTTCAAAAAATTTCAACCTCATGCCGCGGCCGAAGCGTAATGGCTAAAAAGTCGTGCACTGGACCGGCCCGGGCCCGTTTTTGCTAAATTTTTGCGTTTGCCAAGAGACATTATTCAAAATTTAAAAAAAATTTGTGTTTGTCGTGGAAGAGAGGTATATTTAATCCGCTTTTCCAGCAGATATTTGCTAAGAGCAATACTGCACAGTCAACGCTTCAGCTCTTTCTGTTCGGAGAATTAATAGCTCCTCAATTTCGTTGATTTCAAGTCACCAAGGCACAAACTATATATGAAAGAGAGAATTCTTGTCAAATATTGAAAAATAAACATTATATTTAAAATCTTAATGGATGAGAGCAAAAAAGATATATAAAGATTTAGAAAGGGTACATGCTTGCAAGTAAGCTACGTACCACCTGTACATAGGAAGAGAGCTAAAAAGAGCTTGAAGAACTAAATAAAAATAATTAGATCGAAATAAATAGCCGAAGAAAGAAGTGACTTAATTTTGAAGCGACTAAAATTTCCATAAAAAATTCAAAAAATTAAGAAATGAAACTTGTACAAATCGAGACGAAAACTTTGTGTATAACTGAAAGAAATAAGGTCCGGCCCGAAGCCCGGCCCGCTCCAGCACTCAGCCACAGCCCCGGCCCGGCCCGCGCCCAATTTTTCAATTTTTTTTTTTTTTCCCCCTCGGCCGGCCCGGAACGGCGGCGTGAGGGCGGGCCAGGGAGAACAACGGGCAGAAGCCGAAGGTCTCTACTACACATGATATTTAACCTTCAGCCTTTAATATTTAGCTCTAAAATCATTTTGCAGCTAAGGCCTAAAGGGTAACACATTTTTAAGTAAACAGTGAAGGTGATAATAAAACAAAACCACTGCATATAGCAGTATTATATATTTTCTACGGAGAATCGAATAAGAGACACCAAATTTTAACGCCTATGACTTTTATTTTCAACTAGTAACTATAAAAAAGCGAAAAATTGTGCAAAAAGTTGTCCAAAACGTGAGAAAAAATTTTCGATTTTTGTAGTGTTAAAGAGCTGGTTCCGGTTCGGGTTCCGGTTCCGGTTTTTTAAAGCCAGTTCGGTTCCGGTTCCGGTTCCGGTTTTTTTGGAGTTCCGGTCGATCATTAATATATAAATATATATATATATTGTTGCAAAATTCTGTTCTTGTCGAGAAATGATAAAATCAAGTAATAAATGAAAATGCTTATAATTGCACATAATTAACACAAGCTCTGTTGGCTACGAATTGAGTTTAAGCTGTATATCTGTGGTTTTTTCAAAATCGGACCTATGTAAATCTTGCGTAAATTTAAATTTCACTGTGTATTTTTGTTTGAAGCTGTGTAAAATTTAAAAGTGTCGTTTTTCAATTGTAATATAAAATAAAATACATTTGGACGTTATCTTCTTGCTACAATGTTATTTTCGGATCATTCAAGCCAAAGTTATTCCAACTGCACTTGTGTAACATTTCGGAAGAAGCCACGCGGGGGGCCTAGGTGGCGGAGCCCCCAGAAGTTGAGAAAATTTTGTAAATTGCAATAGAATTCATAATGGAAATGTTTAAAAAGATTCATTCATTCATTAATTCATTAAATGTCAAAACTAAAGTCTGACCAAAAATTCCTGGAACCGAACTGTGAGCGCTTGTCCTGAGTTAACCTTTGAAGTTAGTCTATATAAAGTATATATTTTTAGAAACCTCAGGAGGAGGAGAATCCGGTAAAACCATCATATCCGGTCTATATCCGGTTACCGGATGCCAAATCGATAAAAACGCTTCAGATTCGGAAAGAAAATGCTAATTAATTCATACTCTAGCATATTGGTCCTTGGCCCAAGACATCTCCGAAAATCCGGTCACATCCGGTCTATGTCCGGTAACCGGATGTCTAGGTCACAAAAACTGTACAGCAAGATGGGTAGGTCGTACAGTTTCGCTGATTGAATTTTTAGATTCAGCGGGTCGAAATTAGTCTATATACGAAGTTTTGTCCAATTTGGACCAAAATTGCGTGATTTATGGTCGTATCCGGTGCGAAAAAAACCGGAAAAATCGGTTTTTCCGGTCTGGTGCTCGGAATCGCGGATAAAAAATGTTAGTTTTTGGCACAATGAATATTTGGGAGGCTACTTTCATTTTACCGGTGTCAAAGTAATCGAATATCCGGTCGATTTCCGGTTCTGAGCTTTGAAATTTGAGATTTCATGGGCTATTATCTCAGTATCCGGTTGGTCCGGAAGTCAAATTATTTCATTAAAATGACATTTTGTCTATCCCTAACAAGCATCAACCTCAAATTACTTCATATCTGCTGTAATTTTTGAATGATAGCGTTTTAAAAACGTGCTGATTTTGCTTGTTTTGTGTAATTGTTAAACCGGATATGAGATTTGATCCCATACGCTTAGCTTTGTCGCACGCAATATAACTTATTTTTGAACCATTTTTAAAACGCTATCATTCAAAAATTACAGCAGATATGAAGTAATTTGAGGTTGATGCTTGTTAGGGATAGACAAAATGTCATTTTAATGAAATAATTTGACTTCCGGACCAACCGGATACTGAGATAATAGCTCATGAAATCTCAAATTTCAAAGCTCAGAACCGGAAATCGACCGGATATTCGATTACTTTGATACCGAGTACAATGAAATTAGCCTACCCAAATATTCATTGACCAAAAACCGATTTTTCCGGTTTTTTTTCGCACCGGATACGACCATAAATCACGCAATTTTTGGTCCAAATTGGACAAAACTTCGTATCTAGACTAATTTCGACCCGCTGAATCTAAAAATTTAATCAGCGAAACTGTGCGACCTACCCATCTTGCTGTACAGTTTTTGTGACCTAGACATCAGGTTACCGGACATAGACCGGATGTGACCGGATTTTCGGAGATGTCTTGTGCCAAGGACCAATATGCTAGAGTATTAATTAATTACCATTTTTTTCCGAATCTGAAGAGTTTTTATTGATTTGGCATCCGGTAACCGGATATGGACCGGATATGATGGTTTTACCGGATTCTCCTCCTCCTGAGGTTTCTAAAAATATACACTTTATACAGGCTAACTTCAAGGGTTAACTCAGGACAAGCGCTCACAGTTCGGTTCCAAGAATTTTTGGTCAGACTTTAGGATTGGACAAATTCAAATTTCTGAAAAACACCTTCGCCTACTGAAACGATTTCTTTATTTTTCCAACTTTTTGGAATAATTTT
>JASAND010028622.1:0-16548 GCA_030248195.1 Trissonchulus latispiculum
TAATTTCATTACAAATGTCGTATTTGTAAGTTAGAGAAAATTAAAGCTTGTGGGTACAGTTAGCCGAAACAGGTTCGGTTCACAATTGAAGAATGCATTGCTAACGACTGGCTGGCTGTCCCGGACTCATTTCACCGCCGAAATATCTGCTAAGAAACTGTAATAGTTTGTCATATCATCCAACCGCCAGGCGCCAACCCCAGTTTCGCTACCGTTCTGTCTCCACAGTCCACGTTGCCGTGAACAGCGAATTGCCGAACATTTCAAATTTGTGGTTTTGAACCTGAATATATGTGTCTCAGTTTGATTTCGAACTCTAATATTTTGTCTGGTTTCCTATGGGGACATACCGTCTGTGAAAATGAGCAAAATCTGTAACTGACGGTTTTGAACCAAAGACACCTCCAATAGTTTATGTGGAAACAATATGCTTAAGTGAAGTTTTCATGTTCTTTTCTTTTTCTTTCATTATAGTTTTGAATATTTGTCGGGGTTCTTAATTTTCTGAAGAGATTTGATAAGCAACTATCTAATTTGTAATGAACTGAGTTTGTTAAAATGAAGAAAAAGGCTAAAAATTGCTTATATTGGGCTCTGAAATCACTCTCATACGTTTTCAGGAATTGTTGGGTCTAATCTATTGTCCTCTTGCTTCAACGAGTGTCTGATTCATTATTGTAAAACCGTACCAGAGTTGCCAACAGGGTAAAATCTAGCGTCTTTACGGTCAACCTAATTCTCCGTCGAAGAATGCAACCTATTGCGAGTCAGTGTACTCTTGGAGTCAGTAAAAGAGTGTCATGACCAACTATGCAGTGAAATGTCTATTTAGCATTTGGTATATGCTAAAGGCCAGGAAGCAAGGTACATTAAAAGGAGAATACAATGCAAAAACGAGCAGCAACAAGCGGATAAGAGATATCCTTGAAAATATGTAAAATCTTTGTCAGGCAACTTAATAATTGGCCCATTTATGAGTAAACAAACGAATTCAGTATATGAGTAATCTTTTGTTAGGTCGTTACGTAATATTTTGTTCAATTTTGACCTCAGATTACTTTAGCTTATCAGAAAGGCAATTTTCTCCCAGTTCCAAATATCCAAACCGCATTTTCTAATTCCTCTTAATAAGCTCCCTGTAACTGAAAATGTCTTTGGAAAATAACTACCAAATGGGCAGCCCAAAACATCCTAAAAGGTTTGCCTTAACTCTTGGTCTTTTCCCTATTTTAACTTCTAGGTTGGGAAAAGTTCTCACCACCGTCTAGGAAGCTGTCTGCTTCCCAGACCTGACAGCCGTGCGTAGTAACATTCTCCCATTCACTTCTCCATTCAGGCGAGGCTTGTCCTCGCCTGAACTACACGTTGGACTCTACCCAGCGAGAGAAAAGGCCTCGCTGAAACACATTTATAGGTGGGAAAACGTTCGGAGGGGGCTTACCCTCCTCCAAAAAGTATAAATTGCTACCGACTTTAGCACATCTTAGGTAAGAAATTGTGCAGATTATGGTTTTGTAGTTTATTAGTAGTTCAATGTTACGTAAGTTCGTGTGCATACGTACTCGTATTTGGTAACAATTGCTCCCTAGTCTTGTTTACAACAAACAACAGAGTCTCAGTAAGAAGGAGCAATTGTTACTGGAATTAATGAGCAGTCTGGGTTGTTTTGGTCCAAATTTTAGCATCAAAATTGAAAGCAGGGGACCAAGACAACAGAGGCCTGCTAAAATTCTGAATTACGGATAGAAGAATAGAAAATTACTTCAAAAATTGCACTTAGGGATATTTTTCTATAAGAGGTTCTGGTGTGACCTCTATCCCCTTAAATTTACTGACGTGAAATTCTAGTTTCGACATCAGAGGTCTGAAATTTCCCCTCTGGTTATGTTTACGTGTAAACCGAATTTTATAAAAGTTTAACCTACTTTCGTTCTACAAAATTTATCAAAATGTTGGTCAGTTGTGGGCAATATTTCGCCATTATCATTAATCCTAGCCATCGGGCACAACTGACCATCGGGCCAAAACAACCCGATTTTTCGTATGTTGAAGATAGGAAGCTTCTAGAAATTTCCAGAAACTTCTAGAAGTTTCTACTTTAAATTCAGAGACAAAGTCCAAAGCTGGGCTGTCAGAGAGCTGTCAAGCTTCCTGTCAGCTCAGTCCCAAACGCCAAATTTCAGTCAGTGTCCTCATCCAGAGCGGCCGAAAGCGGCCGCTCTTCAATTTCAGCTCTCGACACTCTCTGCACAGAGGGTGTGCCTGTTGCCCGAGTATGCAACTGTTGATTGCATGGGTTTGCACACTCTCGCCCTCCTTTCCTCTCCGCTAAAACATGCTCATCTTCTTCTCTGGCCTTGAGCCAGGGAGGTCAACATTCACGAAGGACACTACACAATCCAGCCATTATGGGTTTTGTATGCCCGGCTGATGACAACACTTACTAGGGTTTTGACATTGATTCGGCCTTTGAGCCAACCTTATCTCTGTGGGCAATCCGGCCACATATTTGTGTTTCCGGGCCTTCTGGCCATTTTAGAGGAGAAATATCAAGCCACTGGCCAAGAGGCCTTTCTGTTTCTTTTGGGGCTTTATGGCCATAACTTCCAAAAAAGGGGATTTTTTTCATCAAAAAATTTGAATTCGAGAGGGGGACCCAAAACTTAAATTAATAGGAAGTTCTTGATCAAGACCTCAAATTCTCTGAGTGATGTGTGACCAAATATTCCCCACAGCCGGCAATCAGGGATTGCCGGCCATGAAGTTCAACCCAGCGCAGTTAAATAAAATTCATTGTTCTGTAAACTGTATTGTATCCTTGTGGTAGGTCGACTTCCAAAATGTTAGGCTCCAAAAACGTGAAAGAGGTTTTAAATTCTAAATATCTAATTGCCGGCTTCCCCCTAATTTAAATGTTAGATAGTATGACTGTCCTTACCAAATTGTATTTAGTAATAATTGCTCTGCAATTATTACTCACTTACGGCTTGCAAAATTTAACAAAAAAATGTCAAATTTTGAACCTATGCAAGAAATATTTCCTACGAAAAGTTACAGAAGTTGACAGAAGTTATGAACTTAAAATCTTTACAAAAATCCGACCAATATACGAGTATGCACACCTTAAGTAGCCATGGAAGATAATTGAGATGGATATTAGCAAGAGTACATAATAACTAAGAGCGTGACAAGCGTCACACTCTTACGCCCGTTTGCACCAACATCAAGATTATCTCTAGCTTAATCTAGAGATTATCTTCAAGTTCAAGATTGACTTAGCTGTAGCTTATCTCTAAGTCTGAGTTACAGATTATCTGCTGCACCAACCAAAATTAGTTCGAGATTATCCAATCTACAGCTTAAGCTCGAAATTATCTCGAGTTAAGGATTAACCAATCAAATTCTGTTTTCGTGTCATGTGATGAACCGTTTCACCAATCAAGCTACAACTTTTCGTTTGTTTTAAAACGTGTCAATTTAAAATTTGAAGGATATCTGTCGACTACAAAATGACGTTTACTTGGGCAGCGTTAGCCAGGAATATATTGTGTCTAACCATATTATCCAGTTTAAGCATTTTCAAATAAGGATTGTTTGGAAAATCAAATAAAAAGATTTTTGATTTATGTATAAAACATTTATTTATTTCAGCATATATTGTATAAAACTAAAATGTTTTGGAATATATTGAGATAATTTACCATTGCTTATTTAATTTACCATTGTAAAAGCATCTTGATCAATTTTGGTGAGCTGCCTATGGTATATATAAAGTATAATAATATTCAAAACTTGTTGTCCAAATAGAAGAAATGCTCATCAACGGCTCAAATCCAGGCATCTCCAGTGGAAACCTCGAGATTATCTCGACTTAATCCTAGTCAGGGGTAGGACTGAAATATCAGCAGTTGGAGATTATCTCGAGCTCGCGATTATCTCCAGCTTTGGTTGGTGCAATGCTCTGTGAAGATAATCTCCAGTTAATCTTGAGTTAATCTCGAGATAATCTCAAGCTCGAGATTATATCTTTTGGTGCAATCCAGTGTTAGTTACTAAGCTCGGGACATCATCTGCACGATAACGGCCCACCCCCCCCACAAATTAGACCCCAGTGACCCCCCCACAAATGAGTACCTAGTACACATTTGTGTACTATCGCTCGCTTCTGTCTTTACGTGTTGAAGCTCGAAAGTGGCCAGCTGCTGATAGAACGTTTTTGACTTTAACACATAAAGATACAAGCGAGTGATGGTACACAAATGTGTACTAGGTACTCATTTTTTGGGGGGGGGGTCACTGGGGTCTAATTTGTGGGGGGGGGGGTAGGCCGTTATCGTGCAGATGATGTCCCGAGCTTAGTAACTAAGAGTGTGACGCTTGTCACACTCTTAGTTATTATGTACTCTTGATATTAGTGAATGTGTGTCGCTAAAGTAAATGGTTATGATTGCGTGTACGAATGTGTTAAAATTTGCGTAACAGGGGTATCCCATATAAACTCCTTGGGAAGGTATTGGAAACGCCCAAATTTGCAGTATGTACGAAACGCAATTTCAGTGTGAATGATGATGCCCGGGAATCGTAAGATCACCCACGAATAACTGGAATGCTTGATCCTGTTGTGGCATAAATGTTAGACAGAAATTTGAAACAAAGGTAATTGTGACGTAGGAATTCTCAATTAGTCCTAACCAGTGATTGAACGTTAATAGTATACAACCCTAATGACGACCAACGATGCCTCATTTGTGTTTTAGCAATAAGGTTTAATCCAAACGGGCCAAAATTCCCCGCACAGGCTTAACTGTCAGAAATTTCCAATAATCCAACGAAACTCGTGAAAGAAAATCGAGACATGAAAAGTCAGTTGTAGTATGAACTAGAATGTAAGTAACTAATATGGATTAGTCGTTCAGTGTCCGTGAGGTCTGAAGTATCTCGCCAAAAATCTTCAACCACTAAATTCAGAAGTTTGTTAGTCACCTGACATCCGCGAGATTTGATATGTCTTGCCCAAAAATTGCATAGATATTACATAATGATATTGGACTATGTTCAAATTGATACGGGCCCGAATCTAATTAGACCATTTCTAGTATGAGAGAGAAAACGTACAAATTGCATTGTTCGTGAGGTTTGGTACGCCTCACCCATAAACCAGAATACTGCAACAGCTAGAATCGCAGCAATATAACCAAAATCGGAAATATCTGTAATAACTAGGAAACAAATGTTGTCAGTCGTGTTTCAGCAAAACTCGCCATCACCAGTCAATCAAGTATATTCTTAAAATCTCTAATTATCTAGCACCGACTGATCCTTTATAAGTGTTGTACAACAAAATATTCAGGTTGTTTGTTAGTGAAATCTAGTCGTGCATCAGCAAAATATGCTGGTTTCGTATATTCCCAAAATCATCAGTTTAGCACGCAGTGACTTGAACTTTAACATTTGCAGGAAAGTAAACAGTCCTGATTCATTCATTTGTGAGACAAATCAAAACCGCGCAAGTGACATTTAAAATCATGTAAACCTTAAAGTAACAGCCAGTCTGTCTTATTACTAGCTGCAACGACTGCCAAAAACAGAAAGTTATCTTCTACTGACAACAATTGTTGCACAGTCGCCCATTCCCTCGGAGCGAGATCTGGTGAGTCTCGTTCATACTGTGGCCTAATTTGCATATTTTCCTTATGATAAAGTCCGAATCCGTTGGGTGGGAAATGGTTAAATTTCCCACCCAAGGAAGTTTTGAACGCGGATATTAAAATTGAAATCGACTCCCTATAACATGTTAAAAGAGAGAAACTTGTCCGAATTCTGAGAGAATTTATGAGAATGTTCAAAGTGCTAAGTGTTGCAAGTAACGAAGTGTACAAACTCTTCCATTTTTATTACGAAATTTCTGCGCTCAATTTCATAAATTTCGCAACAAAATGATGAAAGCCGTTTAAAGTGAGTAATGACTGTTGGGTTTGATTCCCACTGTATATGCGATGCACTAATGGGTTTTAACCCATTTGATTCAGGTGCATCCGAGGACAAGGCTCTGGTCCTGAAAATCCGGAATTTGTATCTGAATCGCCAGTTAGTGAAGCTGTCAGTCAAGTGAAGTATTATTCGGTATCAGTCATTGTCATAATTGGAAGAATTTGGATCTCAGTGGACTAGTCAAGCCTTAACTGTAGGTGCACTTTGGTTTCGGATTGAGACTGAATTCTGTTAGGACAGAGACGTCTACAGTATCCGGTGCACTGGTAATCAAATCGGGGACTGAAACTTCTATTTGGTACTAAACAGAAAGTGATCTAAACAGGGATACTACTTGTACTCCTCCTCTACGAACGTTATCAGTTTAACCCCACTTTTGTCATAGTTCACTGAAACCTTGTCGAAAAGAAGATCTCTTACCTGTCTGCCCCGGGAGCTTTGGCTCTCCTGTCTCTGTGCTAAAAGAATTTGGTTTGCTTATATAATTTAAATCTGACGAAGGAAAGAAGATACTCTCTGATCCTCACAGAAATCAGAAGAACAACCAATTAAACCATATAAACAATTATTAGCATTATATTGTGAAAAGCCTTCCCTATCTGGAATCTCCCCTCGGTTTCTGGTTGTAAAAGTTAAAGAGTGTTTTGTGATTAAAAAGATTCCCTTCCGTATAGCAACCTTGGACAGTGGACCTGCTGTTGTAAGGATCCCGAGGGCTCACCCACTGCTCAATTTTAGGTTAACTAACTTGTTCAATTATTATTAATTCTGTGTTTTGATAGTGTTAAAGTTGATCAGATTTCAGAACAATAAAGAGTCAAAACAGACACCAGTCCACGGATCCACGGGGGATACACAGATATCAATGAGAATAGGAAAATATCAAAACGTGGACACCCAGAAAACTAACCAACCTTATTCACGCTGTGGTTCGCGTGAATAAGGTTGGTTAGATTTCTGGGTGTCCACGTTTTGATATTTTCCTATTCTCAAAGTTGATCAGATTGTTAGTTTACCGATCCCAACAGTGATTGTAATACAAGCAAAGTCTCACCGACAGACCTGAAGAAGAGTGCCCTAATTATAGGTCACTAATCTGATAGATAAGGAGAAAGAAGGAATGAATTGAGTTAGAAACGAATTTGACAATATTAAACTTCACCCCAACGTTTGGCAACTCTGATACGGTTCCCATACCATTGTAACTGTACTGTACTGTCTGAATCATAACTGACTATTATTATTACTATTATTCATTGTCAAATATCATAACCATTACCATTATTGCTAACATTAGTGTTATCGTTCTTGGTATAATAAATTCCAGTGCTTGTGCCAATCAGCCTCTGGTTTGAACCTATCTCAAACCCAAGGAGCCGAAGTTGTCTATCCATTCAAATTAACGAAGTTGGCTTAGAGTCTGTGTGCCTAAGCCTCTGACTGCCATCCTGTTGAGATCCAGTCAGCCAATTGGATTAGATCCTAACCAATCAGGTCCAAAGTCTGTAAGCTAATATTCCTGCCTGTCATTCTGTTGTGATCCAGTCAGGCCCACCTGTATCAGTAATATCCTATATTTTTAAGTGAGAATTGACCCCTCTCACTCTATACCGAACTCACCAGAAGGTCGGCTGTAGAGATCCCTGATACGGCAAATCACCTATCAGAGATCTGATATCTAAGTTCACCCACCACCTCATCGTCAGGTGAACGCGCTGACCTGCCGTGACAGTCTAAGTCGAAATTGACGTCTGAACCTAAATCCAGTGCTCAAGCTCATTCAGTCTATTACAAATTTCACACCTTTGCTGGGGGGATACATACATGGGTTCTGGAATCTCCGGGTTCTGGGGTTCTTCACGTCTCTATTGATTGCATTCCGAATTATATATCCAACTTAAAGCATACTGCGACTTAGATTTACTTCTAGACATTTGTTTATCTATGCATATATAATTACGTCATAATAGCCTTCGTAGAACAGAAGGTGTCTGTAAAATATATAATGAGCATACATAGTCTGCTTACAATAGTAGTTGATACAATCGCATGAAAAAACTGAGAACATCCTTATTTTCAAGTGGTCGTTCCTGGGACTCTAACTTTGATATTGGCATGGGCCAAGAGTTGTGTATGTATACCAAACCAACTAATTGCGCACTGTTAGCAAACATTGTAAGGAAACAAGCAATATTGTTTGCAAAAGATTAAATGTTGTCAAAAGAACATTTCCATAAATTGTAGGCCTGCTGCGCGGCGGAAACTATTTTAAAGTTGAAGTTACTGGGAAATTAAGCAAAATGCAATTATGCAAGCAAATCCTTACCAAACTAAAAGAAATACAACTTTCATAAATTTGCAATGTTCGCATGTTTTACTTATTGACTGTGATTAAAACCATTCCATCTGAACTAGTTTACATAAATCTTGTTCTTCAAAATGGCTTAAAAGCCTGTCAGTGAAGAATAAACCTGTTTCCTTTTAATGAATTAGCGATCTTTCTGATTGTATTTGCTTTGTGAGTCATAGCTATTTTGACATTGGACTGTAGTGTAAATCATGCTCTGCCATCTTAAAGCATTGTTTACACGCTTTCATGCAAAGACCTATGTTTTGCATGTCGTTGCGTGGGAACCAAGATGGCAGAGCAAACATAAGAGACCTGCTGCGCTGAGGCGCAGCAGGAAAAACGCTTAGATGGCAGCATTCACATACATCATTTTATGACAGGCTTCCAAAAGTCCAACTTTTAGTGTACAAGGAAGAAATATATTTGTGCTCTGGAATCTGAAATTTAACTATATTATTCGCAACTGTAAACTATTTCTTGCTGGTCCTCGGCAACGGTCTAAAAGAGAAGTGACCATGTGCAGTTACTGCTGTCTGTTTGAGGCCGGCCGGGGTTTCACCGGCCAGCCGGCCGGGGTTTCACCGACCGACCGGCCAGCCGGCTACCGGCCTAGAGCAGTTTGCAGTGCAGTTATTATAACTGCTAAGATATTTATTTTCGGACGTTATCTTGGAAAAATAGCACAGCATAGCATAGAAAATTAGAATAACTAGATATGGAGTTCATTTTAAGCTTAGTTGCTTTATTTTGTAAATTTCTGATTGGTGATTTGTGTCCCGGCCGGCCTCACTCACCGGTAGCCGGCGGCCGGCCGACGAACAAATGTGCAAAACGGCTTAGGCCGGCCGGCCTCAAACACTACTGCTGTCACACTTTTATGTATTATGTGTAGTGTTGCTCATAGCACGAGTAGATAATCTAAACTATCAAACAATAAATGGTTTCTGAAGTTTTACAACTGAAATGATAAACCTTATTTCTTTTTGCGAGTAGTTACGGCGATATCCTTATGACTATAAAGGTAACTGCAGAGTTGAATTTCGGCATCGTACCTTGGGCGGAGTCAGTTGGGTTGGTCCTTTCTAATTGCCGAGTAAGATATTGCAGGGGAGTAATTTTGATCTGTCGAGGTAACTCTTTGTTTTATATTTTTAAGACTTGTTGTTTTGACTTTTAGACTAGTTTTGACTGGTCCAAGTTCTGTATTGGCGGAATTGACAATATTGGCTTGTGCCACGTGCTGGTTTTCTCACGTCACACACAGTAGTGGCGCACATCAATGGTCAGTTGCCCAACATCCCACGCTTTGACCCCGACCAAATTGGTGCCAGATTTTGGCAGACACTTCATTAAGTACCAAGGACTAACTTCAGTGATAGAAGCCAGAAAACGATGAGGGAAATCAGGGACTACAAATGGCCGCTACAGCTTGCGTCGTAATCTAAAATGCCCACTACGTGCTGGCGATAAAAGTTTCCCAACATCGGATCACAGCGCTTGTCTGCTTGACTGTTTTGATGCGACTTCTTAAGGTGTCTCAAAGATATTGTCACTGTTGGATCGCTAACGATGTAATGAACCATTTAATCAAATTCCACTTGAACTGGCACCGTGTCGTCGTTAATGAGCTCAAGAGTACATAATGATAAGCGTATAGGCAAGCTCTATGTGATCAGAGCAAAAACTGCTCTGTTCGCTAACGGCTGACCCACCCCTCAAGTTAGACCCATCACTTCAAAGAAGTTTGCGCTATGCTTGTGCTCTAGGGCTCGAAGCAGGCACACAATTTGCTAACACACTGCTTGAGTGTTGAGATTTTAACACACAAGCATAGAGCGAGTGAACGTACCCCCGTAACGACCAAGTACTGGCTTGCGGGGGGAGGGGTCACTAGAGTCTGATTGGCGGGGGGGGTCAGCCGTTAGCGACAGAGCATAGTTTTTGTTCTGATAACACAGAGTATGCCTAGCGGCACACTTTTACATTATATACTCTTGATGAGATTAATGTCAACTGGACTATTATAGGATGTGATATACGCCAAGCTGGGGTGTCAATTGTTCATCTAGAAAAAATCAGAGAATATCAAGAAAATGCCGACAACAGCAATTAATTTGAACATCTAATTAGTTGCTATCTTCGGCACATTGTTGTTCAAACAGGGCTGTCACGTTAAGTGATGACAGCTACCAGAAAGGTTTGTGAAATGGGGAAGTCTTGGCATTTCCTGTGTGTTTTTGTCATTTTCTTTACTGGCTTTGAATCAAATCATGTGTTTAATCGTAAAACCAGCAAAAATACAACAATCCGCAAACTCATAGCCAACTAAGTTTTCATTCTTGATTGTTATAATTTCTGCCGTAAACCATTATGATACGCTTCCCCATTCGTTAAAATACCGGCGATCAACGGTTGAACAGGAATGTTGATTTAACCGGATAACCCCTTGCTCTGCAGAGGAAACAGCAGAACCAAACTATTCGGATATTATGTCTGTTTTCAAGCGTTTCTTTAGCTTCTCAATGCGTCAGTGACGCTGGGCTGACTTGCCCGGCACGTGCAGTTCTGTTGATGACATTAACCGATCGGGTTCAATTGAATGGATGGATAAATGTTGATTCAATGTGACGGCTCTTGCTTCGCATCTGCTGCAGCAGGTGCAGGTGCCTCTTCAATTTTTCAACGTTTCAACTTTTCTGGCTGACGCTTGGCTGAAAATTCAGCTGAGGACACTTTAGCCGAGGTTCTGGATCGTATACATGCTGATAAAGTGTGCATGCCGTTTCCGATTCATCACTAAACAATACAGATAAGGTGTGTTATTAGGATTGCTTTGTCAGATGCTCAACGTTAATCTTAGGAATCAACTTATTCCTGATCAACATTATTCCAGGTGCAGATTTGCAATACCTACTTTGTCCCAGGTTTTAAAATCATCAGCAGTGGCATGATGTCTCCACAAAAAAAGGTAAAGCATTCACCACTGATAACGTTGGGATTAGCAATAAGTAGTAGTATTATTAAAGTATTAAGTATTAAATTATTAAGTAAAAGTATTAGTTTTATGGGTTAGTTTAAATTAAAGTATAAAATTTATACGTTAGTATCTAGTATAATACATGACATGACGTAACGCCTGTATAAAACACAACATAATTTAATTCATATTATTTTTTGCAAATAATTTGGTAAATGGTTGAAATACCAAAACGCCGTACGGATATACAGATTACCAGGAAACAAACATACAGGACAAGGTACAAGCCTATCGAAATCGGGGACAATGGTAAGGAAGAAACGCGCACGGTATAAGCAAATATTGCCGGAGAAAATAGATTTTTAATTAATTTATATTTAAGTATTTTAATTTTAATATTAAAGTATTTTAATTATATATATTTTAGTATTTTAGTTGTATTTTATATATTTCTACCATTCCCATCGATCAAAAGTATGCCAGGTTTTCGAAAACTTGAGAATTTTGTTGCCAATTTGGAGAGCAAACTCAAAGTTTAACAAATCAGCTTAACTTTGAGAATACTCTCGTTGATTTATGGTTAAAGCAAAAGCTCCCTTAAAGCTTCTGTACAAGGTACTTGAAATGACTTAAGCTACTGCCTACCTTAAATAAACTAAGCGTAGTATAATAACAAAAGGTATTTATAATTTTTTCCATTCGCTAAGATATCACTTCCTTCCTCTAGGTTCAGTCTGGCCAGAAATACCCGACATCTGACCCCGGAATGAAGCCCAATGGACACCGCTAGTTTCTTTGCGGTAAACGCCGGTTTCTTTGCGGTAAACGGCGTGGGGGGTTTTCCTTGAACATGTGGACGCTAGTTGCTGTCTAGCTTTAGTCGCTGGTTGTCCATCGTTTCTTTGTCATGCAAAAGACGTGAACAAATTTGGCCGGCATGGCGATGGTATAACGAACTGGTCCAACTTCAGCCTGACACGACACCTCTCCCAGGCGCCTGCTTAGCTTATCACTCCCTTGACCCTACCTGGAGAACCTTTACTGGAGGACCGTGCCCATATAGAGCAGGCGATATCAAACTGTCGTTTGATTCCACGAGAATCAGTAGGTAGATGTTCGGATGTTCGCTTGGGCGTAGTATGGTAAGGCTATTGTGGAGCTTTTTCTTGTTCATCAGTTCAAAAGGAGATTTGGGAATATTGACGGTCGCAGTGCCCCATCCATTACTCGACACCTGCTCAATTTGACCACCATTCTCCATTCTTCCCAAAACTTCTGAAATATTGTCTTTTTATGCAATGGAACGTCTTTGAAATACGTCTTTTGACAGGAAAGAATCCTCCAGTCTTTCAGTTTTTCAACGTATAACCTCCCCAGTGCATTGACTTGGAGTCTAAAGGCATGAATTCGGCTCAATGTTCTTTCTGCCATGGCATTTTTAGCAGAAAACTTCGAACTCACGGCCAGTGAAATGACTTTAGCTACAGTCTAACCTGCAGGTATTCAATACATAAACTAAGCATAGGATGATAACAAAAGATAATTATCATTTTTTGTATTCGCTAAGATATCACACTTCTAGCCCCGTCAGAATTCCTTGTGACACTAACTCCCGAAATCTGTTCAGGTTAATGTATTCTAACAGTGTCAAACATCGTTGAAATAGAAAAAAAGACCTGCTGAAAATGATTTTGATTAATGGTTTTATTTCAGTTATCATTTTTGGTGTAAACCATTAGGATGTACTTCCTACTGTAAAAGCTTTTATGTTCGAGTTCTAAACAGCGCCGGTTTGACTGCTTTTTTTGTGAAACCCGAGCACAGCATGCACTGCAGCTAAACGGACAATATTTACTCAATGTCTGATGAGCAGACGCAGACTTTGGTAGGCTCTGAACAGACATGTTGTGTCCCGACATCTTAAAGTGAATAGCTGCTTCTGCGGTACAACTGTATAGAAGCAGTCAGTTACTGCCAGTCAGTAGTTTACACAACCGCGTTTGAGCTAAAGCTTCCATCCTATTCAAATCTTAGTTATACTGTTTAAATTACCAACAAATTATCATTTTCGCAATCATTGTCAACAGCGAGCTGTTTGAGTGAATTTAAATGAAAATGGCCGAACTTTCGTTCTCCCAAACAGCTTTCGAAACGAACGGTAGTTTAAGAGACATCTATTTTCAAACCAACATACCAAACTTCCATATTGCCAAAACAATTTTTCAATCAAATTTCTAGCCGTTGCCGCTGATAAAACGTGCGTTTGGTCGGTGAATTGAAAAAAAGGTCAATGGTTCTAAAAGCAAAAATGCTTTTAAAAAGCAAAAAAATTTGGTGCTCTCTTTCCAGCCGCAGCCAGAACAACCAATCCGTTGTATCGACTATGCACAGAATGAATAACGGCAACAACAGGAAATTTCTTATCTTTTCACCTGAAAATGAGGGTCTGGTCTTAGAATGTTAAATAGCACAAAAAACTCCATCTGTAATGTCTAATGACGAATTGAAATCGGTAGGATCAAATGTACACAAAGCATTACCATCAACTTAAGCTGAATTGAACTGTAACTGAAAGCTGAAATATTGAGTCTGTTAATTATTTAATTTTAATCAAAGTTTTTAAAGATTTAAAGCGAAATTTCTGGCAGAAACTCCTTAAAAACCCGAAAAAGTGTTCTTATTAGGGCACTTGACTATATACTTTTATCAATACTGGGTTACAGAAGTTACTTTGAACGCAGTGCATGCAGACATACTATACACATTTGCCTTTACAACTTTTTTTATTTCTTTAAGACTTTTGAGAATCTCATGACACGGAGTACATTCTGCGGCGAGATAATGACCCTCTTAGGGGCCTACTTGTTTTCCTGTACTGCCATATCCCCGTTGCTTTCGCGAGGAGAGGTAACGCCAGATCGATCTGGCGTTGAATAATTGCATCAGCAATTACACGAGGCGAAGGCAAGACTACTGCCGGGGCAGGAATGACCACTATGCTTTGACAGCATTATGATCACCGGTCAGCTCCATTCCAAGGGTTTCCCCTCTGGACGGCCAACTCCATGAAGATCTCGGAAAAACGAATACAATTACCGGGGGGATTGATACTGTCGTATCAAACTAGAATAAGGAATTTGATTGTTGCCAACTGGCATCAGACAAGTTTGAGAAAACTTTTTCATTGCAGAAAGTAAACTGAATGCATCCTAGGCATAGTAAATTTTGTGTTTGTGGCCGGTGTCGTATACTATTTTGTCACCTATGCTAAAATGTCACCAAAGCTAACTTTTCACAGAAAAGCTTCGTTTCTTTTCCAAACTCGTTATTTTTGATGGCATTGGATAGCTCTTGCAGAGACGATTATTTTCATATAAAACAAGGTGGTAATTAAGCTAATTATAGCTGCTAATTATCACTTAAAATTAACATAGGAAATTTTCAAATTTTAAGGGAAACCTATCATGTTGTATATCATTCGAAAGCTCTTGACGAGGCGGATTCGATGGTAAAGGAAGTAAGCCGATTAATTGGATTGGCTATACGTAATAGCTCCATATGTTACCAAAAATAATTTTTCGGGGCTAAAGTTTCGGTCAGCTTAACTAATCGGCTTACTTCCTTTACCATTGAATGCGCCTCGTCAAGAGCTTTTGAATGATATACAACATGATAGGTTTCCCTTAAAATTTGAAAATTTCCTATGTTAATTTTAAGTGATAATTAGCAGCTATAATTAGCTTAATTACCATTTTATTTTATATGAAAATAATCGTCTCTGCAAGAGCTATCCAATGCCATTAAAAACAGCGAGATTGGAAAAGAAACGGACCTTTTCTGTGAAAAGTTAGCTTTGGTGACACTTTAGCATAGGTGACAAAATAGTATACGACACCGGCAAATCCAGAGGATACCTTTTCTCCCCTGGGCGGCCTGAACTACCTGCGTTTAGTCAGTTCTCATGCGAGCAGAGTGTAAAGTAAATTCCCGTTAAATTAATAATGATGTAGTATTATTTTTGTTATGATGAATACAGCAGCAATGCTTAGTTAATAGGTAATATATTACGTTCCAGTTCTTAAATATTAACTACTAGTAGTCTGTTACTCATACAGTAGTTACCACTAATCTTTGATCTTAGTCTTTGGATTTGACTGGAATCCTCTTCACCACCATTTCCTTCCTGAGGATTGGTTTGAAAGTTAACCACAGGAGTCAACACTCCCCAGCGTGCGATAAATAAGACATTCGTCAGCTTAGGCTTAATTCTAACCATTATCATCAATAGGCACTGGATTAGTAGTTACCAAATCTGCGCAGATAATAGAAAGAGGCAGTGAAGCCAAGTTTTAGAATTTAAACATGTACTGATTTGAACTAGAATCATCAAGGCTTAATTAGCACTAGTGCTGCGCTCAAAGACAGTTCTGTCATTCACTGTATCCTTTGCAAAAGCAAAGTCTATGCCTTAAAGAAACGTTTCATGTTTGAATAAGTCCTTTAATTAAAGGAAAGATCAAGTTTCATAAAAAAACTTCAATTCAGAAAAAAGTAAAACTTATCTTTCCTTTTGAGCAGCCGTATCATGGCACGTAGGAGAACGCATCCGCGCGGGAGTTAACTATCAATTAACTGTCAGTTGTAATTATCAGTTAACTGTCAATTATTTAATAATTAGCAAATAATAAGCACTAAAAGATAATGCTTAATTCATAGTAATAATATGTATAAATAGCCATGTAAGATGATTTTTTAGTGGTGAAGGCTCAATGACGTCGTCGACGCGTCCGAATGTAACATGCCGCTGAAGCAGTTTTTGAACAAACTGTAGCGAGACATGCTCACGATCACATGCAGAGCGCTTACATACGTTTACATACTTACTTGCATGTGCGCTTGTGGCTGTAATTATGAAATCACCGTTAATGTGTATATCTAAAACCTATAAAAGAAGGTGCAGCAAAAAATAACTGACTAATTAAGACAGCAATGCCTGTGCCTCATGCGAGGTATGGCGTGCTATAGCCACGCAACATTCTATCTAAGAAAATCTGAACACAGACAGCAGTCGCCGATAGTGCACAATTTTTGGCATTGACGCAGTAGATCTGATCTTGTTACGCTTGTGCTTAGCGATCCCAGCCCTAATTTGTGCTAGCTTTCCTGGAAGAATACTTTTCTTTCAAGAGACACCAATAAGAGTACGTGTCAGCAGGCAGGCTTTTTGCTA
>JASAND010028623.1:0-14228 GCA_030248195.1 Trissonchulus latispiculum
AAAAAGGAGCAAGTTTCCAGACTGCCAACCGGCAACTGGACCCTGTCCCAAAAATAAAATCACGAAAATCACCACTTGGGCCATATGGCCCTTCCCGGCATGAAAGGGTTATGTCTACTGCGAACAAGCAGTAGAATGACCGAGTTAGCTAGCACTTATTGAGCGAAAGCAAAGCACTAATCGGCTGTGTAGCCGTAAGAAGAGACAACAAGAAAAAAGATACAAAACGCTCCTGACTTCACGTACTCCAAGACAAAACAATTCTTCCAACAGTTTTTAAGTCAGTATCCCCACCTCGTATCTAGCTTGTGTTCTAAAAATCACCAATCCTCTGCCTGGGTTTTTCTGATATCTTAATGTCTCCTTTTCACTACTTTTTTCATAGTCGTCGAACAAATCTCATTATAAGCTCAAAACTGTCATTACATTTCCTTCCCCTTTTACAAAAAAGAGCCCACGAGCCTAAAGCTAAGTCACCAGAATACAAAGCAGGTCAGTTAGTTTTGCTCCGGAACTTTTACAAAACAAGAAGTTTGCCCGGATGTGGCAGGGACCATATCGAATAAAAAAGGAATTGTCACAGGCGACGTTCGGATTTGGATCTGAATCCTCCAGGATTTCGACTGTGACGAAACATTTTGTGCTCAGCAGTTCGAAAACAATTATGTTGGGACCAAGGAACATCTGTACCAGGGGCGGAAAGGCTGGTACTGCCAGTCGGGGGTAGTCATGGACCGTGTGAGGGATCATCTCGGGCGCAATGGCTTTGCTTTCAAACATAACACCGACCAAGCCATTGCCGTGCTGCCTTCGTGTCTTGCCTTCAGCGATGGCAGTCAGGTCCAGATCAGCTCACCCAGCGGCTGATCATTTTTCACGACTTCTATCACTGCCCCGACATGCAGGAATTCCTGGTCCAAACCATTGGGTGCAATTATTGAAAGGCTTCCACGGACCCTTGGTGGGGAATTGGCGTGAAGGTTCTAAGGGGGTTCGTTTCTCACAATTTACTATTCGACGGGAAACACAATTGGGTTTTCAACACCGCCAATTGGTCAGGCTATAACCTTCAGGGATCCCTCTACACCGAGGTGGGCCTTTGGTTCATGCAGGCTGGACCCGATGAGCTGTGGGAGGACAAATTTCGCGTTCAGATATTAACACAGTCACAAATAGAGGTTCAATTTGCATACGCACAATCCCTGCTGCTGCTTGGGAGTAGATCATACTTTTGGTTACCGCGTTAGCGTTTTGCCTCAAAATACGTCGTTTTCTGAAGTTTTTGAATATAATGTCCATAAGTCGGGTGAAACCCGAGATATTCCAACTAAATTTGATGTGCCAATTTGCACATATGAAAGGAAGATGTGTGCTACGTTTCACTGCAATTGCTGGTGTTGAACCGTGGATGCATGCCTCAGTTCGATGACGGAGGCCTTTAGTCAAAAAATGGCAAATTTTCAAATTTTTCAAATATAGCCAAATTTTATATCAAATTGAAGCTCTCGATGTCCTGAACATTTTATCTTCTTGCACCAAGTATCTACAAAGCAGTATGAGAAAGTTAGAGCGCGTTAAAATTTGCAGTACATAACAGTCGGAATGAGCGTGATTAAATCTTTCAAGCACCGTTACTTGCTAGCTACTTGGCGTATCATTTTCATTTGTACAGCAATAAATAGCCCCAGATAGAAGCTTTGATTTGATGTATTGGATAGGCCGTATTTCTTTGTCACCCTATGTCTACAGGACTTCGAGACCCTCAGAGAGGAATAGTGACGTAAATAGTAAATTGTGGGGATTTGAACTGCAATATCTCTTAACTGGATTGACCCTGGACTCTAAAAATGTGTCTTGTTTTTGGACACATATGGGGGTATGTTATACTCGAAAATGAGCTAAATCGGTCACTATAAAATTTGGTACCCGGCGACCCCCCCCCCTTAATGGACTTGACGTGCAGGCACAACTTTATCTATGTTTCTGGGTCCTTCTATTTAAGTCGTATCTGTTAAATTCGTAATAAAATAACACACAAACTAATATTGTACTCTGGTGCTGGGCTTCCGCTATCAAAGCTTGACAGCTTTCCAGCATTGTGTGTGACCTTTATTGCTTTGATCAATTTTAGGTCAGCCATAGAGAAACTTAAACTGAACTTAAACCATAATTCTGAAATAACTAGTTGCTCCAACTGATTCGTTTTTCTCAGCTGACCAGAAAACGCTCTTGAAACTGGTTTTCACTTTAAATCAAGCCTTGCTCAGAAGTTCCAACTTTCAATAAAGTCTACAGATCTGTAGCAAATGAAGCATTTGTTGACATTAGAAAATCTATATGTTAAAGATGCGCTCAAAATCTTCAACAATGGTTTTACACGCTATTATGCTTTTACTGTTATTTTGATTGCAGGGTATTCAAAATTTGTTCCCGGAGCAACTTTAAGAGACCTGCTGCGCTGAGGCGCAGCAGGACAAAGATAGACTTTTGGGAGGCCAGAATAAGATGGCGAAGTATCTTTCAACTGCCGATTTTAGTATCAGTTTCAAATACAGCTGTAATCGGCGATCCCATATAATTTCGACTTGATATTTTAGTTTCAGTGATTAAATTTGAAACCTGAAGGAAAAAGATCCTTGTTTCAGTTTCAGTTGCAACTGAAACACCTCAGAAATTAAGCTGACGTGTAACTGTTTATAACAAGCAGGAAAAGTTGTGTTTAGCACTAACTGGTTCTCGACAGCAGTAGTTCAATGCTAGAGCACTGATAAATATGATTGCGCAATTTACAGAAATGTGTCAAAAGTATAATATATAAGTATATGTTGGAGTTATTAAGGAACTGCGCTAAACAGCAACTGGTCCAAAGGCAAATTAATGATGTTGATTGCCGAAATGATTTGATGTTATATTACAATGTCGTTTTAGACTGTTGGAATCTTTAGCTTCAATTTAAAATCAAAATCATAGCCCTGATGACAAATAATTGCCAACACAGCCGGACTTAGATATAAACTTAACATCAAGTTCGGCTCTTGAGCCTTTGGCGTGCAAAATTAGACGATACCTCAGTCTTGAATCATTTCTATCTATTCATCTTCAGTCTGTCCACTGAGTCACCACATTTGCTGAAATGGTTTGAACTTCGCATATTGCATTGCTTTTAATGCAAAAAGTAAATGTTTCGAGACAGAAAGGAATGGCTTGTGTGGTAGATCATTAAAATGGTAACTTATCTCAGCGTTTATAACCTTTAAATTACTAACTAATGAATAAGTTGGCATTCTTTAACTCTCAATTCTGAAATCAAGTTGTTTACCTTCAGTATTACTAAACGAATGACGTTGCTAATTCCGGGATAGCTTATATATTTAATCTAAACTAAAATTTCTAACTGCAATTTCGGAAATGCTGGCTATAGGATGTGTAATTCAACCTTTTACATTTTACTGTTATTTGTTTTGTTTGTTGGAAGCCACAAATTCACGATTGACAAAGTCTAGACAATCTACCAACCATAATTTTGATTTCTGTAGAGCCATCTACAGAACAGCCAGTATGGGAACAAAGCCATCTCTTAAGTTTTTTAACCAATAATGCAAACGCTAAGAAAACCGGTCCCACTCGAATCCCATATCTGCCGTAACCTCAAAAAGTTGGGTTTGAGGCCTCAAGTAAAGATATGGCTCTCGGACTGATTAAAAATAAAAATACATAGCCCGAAGGCTGAATAAAAATTGAACAAGCAAAGTGGCATGAATGGGTTGCCGCTGTCATTTTTCCTCTTATAAACGGGATAAGTCAATTATCCTACGATATTACTCCTTGTCCCTATGACAAATTTTTATATATTCAACGAAAGCTTTCGAATGATACCCATATTGTGGAGATTCGACAACTTTTAATTTTGACCCATTTTGACTGGTTTCTTCCTTTTTTGACCCCTTTCATGCCCCGTAACTCAGTTTCTGTACAGTTTGGTGCTTTGGCGCTATTACAACTTTTTATCTACTCAACGAGAGCTCTCGAATGATACCGGCATCGACCGGATACGACAATTTTCAGTTTTGACCCATTTTGAACGGTTTTGTCCATTTTTGACCCCTTTGGAGCCCCGTAACTCATTTTCTGTACATTTTGGTGCTTTGAACCTATTACAACTTTTTATCTACACAATGAGAGCTTTCGAATGATACCGATATGAGTCCGATCTGAGAACTTTCAATTTTGAGCCATTTTGGCCGTTTTTGGCCATTTTTCACCATTTTTCGCCTCATAACTAAAAATGAGTGCATTTTCAGGCCTTGACCCAATTACAACTTTTTCTTTACTCGTCGGGAGCTTTCGAATGATACCAAAATTAGCTCATTTGGATAACTTTTTTATTTTACTCATTTTTACTCACGGGGGTGCTCCGGGAGCACCTCTGCTCCCCCGGGGCTCCCCGCGCTTCCGGGAGCAGTTCAAGTCAAGACCTTCAAAATGAGGTATCAACCACCTCTCTACCCCTTTCCAATCTCGAGATAGAGGGGGGGGACAAGAATCCGGAGAAGAAATAATAAATAAATAACGGACATACCCAGGTTAAAGGGTTGCCTTTTTGTTGAAAAAGCGGCAACCCAAAAACTAGGCCAATTCAGTTACCTGAAAATCTCTAACGAAAGTGCGTTCCTGGTGTGTGTTTGGCCAAGCATCAAGCTCAAATGGCCATCAATTATGCGGGTGTTTGCTGCTGTGTTCAGATCCTCTCCTCTGACCTGTGTGGGTCAGAGAAGGTCCCTAACTCGCGTCAAGGAGGGGAAAGTACGCTTTTGTTCCCTGCCAAATCGCTGGCACAACGGGAAAACGCACAGCATGGGAAGGAAAACACGGCCACTCTCGGCCAAGACTCAGGCAAACAATGAAGCATTTCAAAATTTCGAAAACTGCAAACTTGGTGATTAATTGGTCCAGTTGGAAGTGAAGCGATAACGTTCTGAAAGGTCGCAAAATAATAAATTGTATATACATTTTTAATCGGCATGCGAAAATCAATTAGAGAGTGGCAATATCTTTTTATCTCAAATTTCCTTCAAGGGGTCGATACATTCACTAATATTTTGCTGATGGTTAACCAGTAATTTTTACTTTTTTCAAAGCCAAGCAGATTGAATTCTTTTGAGTCGAGTTTTTCTAAAAATTCCATTAATTCCCCCGTTTTCGTCGTTTGAGGACCACTGCTTCCTTAAAGACACAAAATTGAGCATATGTTGCAACAAGTATTGGAAACGTTTTTCTCGGGATGCTTTTGGGGACACAAAATATAGTAGCAATTGTTACAATTAATAAATTTCAAAGATTCTTGGATATGCCGCTAAAGAAACACTGGCTATGAGTAGCGAAAAATTGTCCTACCAATTGTTGCAGTTAATAAATTTCAAAGACTCTTGGATACGCCGTTAAAGAAACAAGCAGGCTATGAATAGCGAAAAGTTGTCCTGAAGGATAGGCTTTCCTGACAACACTTACGCACACTTCGTCACAAATAAAAACGTAACTGTAACGATAAAAGGCTGGAATTTTACTTATAAGTAGAAATTTAGCTTGAATTTAGTTTAAAATATATTTCTTTACACATACTTTGAATTCTAAGCCTAATTTCTACATGCTTTGGATTCCATTTTATGCCTTTTTAAAGCCCTGAAGCTATCTTATATTCCAGAAACATGAAACCTGACACTGAAACAGACAGCAGGACAGCAAACAAACAGGACAGAAAGTCCCTATGCCTAATAATAGAGTAAGATGCAGGGATGACCATCCCCTTTTCGCATTAGTCGGGTCCCCTTGGTCGATTCTTAGACAAAAAGAAACTAATTTGATTTGTTCCTGTGAAAGATGGATTATTATTATAAATATTTGTTGATTTTGTAAAACAAAAATTACGGTTGTAAAGTGAGACACTGAAGATGGAAAGTGAGACTTTTGGCAAATGAGGCTAAGCCGATAAATTATATTATTATATATTACTCTTATATTATGAACTCTTTGTTGCCCATGTTGCCCATGGCCGGCCCCATTTTTGCCCTATTTTTCGTGTATTTTGCTAAATTTTTAGCATTAAATGATGCATTCAGTTACTCCTAGTTATGTATAACAGATAAAATTAAGTGCTGTCCTTTTTCTGAAGACTGACCGGCTGGCCGGCCGGCCGGCTGCTTCCGACCCGGCCGGCCGCCCAGGGGCCCGTTGCATAGAAGTGATTAGTTGATTAGTGATTAGTGATTAGTTGATTAGTGTAGCAGTTTTTCGAGGATAATCAAAGTTAAGAATGAGCTACGACAGTAACTTACATGTCATTTGAAAGCGCTTTGAACGTTCTAATGAAATCAAACGTCTAAGTGAAGTTACAACTTAAATTGGAATGATGCCAGCTTAAAACGTAAAGAAATTAAGATTGAGTTCAAAATTTTCCTTTGACTGAATGAGTCAGTGAGTATAAATTAAATACTTTATGATTTTTGGATAAACCACATCAACAGCTACAATATGGTACCAAAAACTCCAAAAAAAGGTTGACTGCAGCAAAAGTTTATCTCGAAAAACTGCTACACTAATCAACTAATCACTAATCACTAATCAACTAATCACTTTTATGCAACGGGCCCCAGCCGGCCGGGTTTTCCTCGGCCAGTCAACAACTCTACTCTGGACTATACCTATTCGTTTATTGATACGACGTTAAAGGCTACAAATAAAGCACCATTTTAGATTACCAGACATTGCTTCGTTTACGCTGTCGTTATTGTTTTTACATAATAATGGAGGTAAAATGTTATTTTTACATTTGTTTTCTATCATTTATGTTTATTATCTACTAAAAACTATGCCAAATGTTTCTTCTAATTTTGACCGTTCAGGGCGGTTTCGGGCCCAAAATCCGAGCAAGCCTCGGGCCGGGACAACAGCACCAGATGCCGGTAGTAGTACTATTTAGCTAAACTGTTTCCAAGATTTCGCTGCATAAATTCATTTTCCCAGGCACATTCAGGTATTTCTAACAAGAGATTTCATAACAGGAAGCATAAAAATTGTTTATAGGTCTGTAATTATTCTATAACACTATGTAAGTCATAAGATTTTGTTGTTCCGTTTTATTTAGTTTTATTCGATCAGCTCAGCTGTTTCAACAGATCATCTTTTTTACGGCAATTATTTAAATTGCTTTGTATTGCAACTTGCAAATGAAGTTTGTATTCTGCTGAATGTGGTTAAGTTAACTTAAGTAAGACAGGGAGTCATACATATTCCAGGACAGTCGTATATGAATTGGCACTTACTGTATTGTAAGGAAGTATTTTACTTACTTTTTAACAGTAGTAGCACTCTAGCTGCTTTGCCAGGAGATGGCAACTGGAGGTTTCTCTGTGGTGTTTCGGATCCCCACGCTGATGCAGCTACTTCACAGATTTTACTATGAATTCTTTAGTTTAGAAGTTGCCATCTGGCAATGACAAATATTCCATGTTGTCTTCGCCCAACGTTGTGTATTAAAGATTGCATCCAATGCTGTAGTGATTGTGTGAAAAAATTTTTTGCAAGTCACGAGATTCTGTTTGTGTTTTGTTCGAGAATATGTCGTATAATTCTGGGGTGGCATTCTATTTATATTTATTCTGTACCTTATATAGAAACTTTCAATATGACTTGTACCTTAACGATACAAACGAGAGATTTTACAAAATTTGCACAGTTTAGTTAATCTGGTTAGAGTTTGGATTTCTTTCAAACTTTGCAGCTAAGTTATTTTTCGAAAAACCAAGATACTGGTTGGTCGATTGTTTTGAAAATGTTTTGAAATTTTGCTGTAAGGATATATATTGAGAAAGAGTAGGATAGGGGGGCTTGTCCCAAATACGTTTTAAGAGGGTTTGTATCTTGAACTGAATCTCTTTTTGAAATTTAATTTAAGGCTATCTACGTGAAAGCGGTTCGTGACAAGATAAAACCAGTGATCATCATCACCTGGATAGCGGCCCTGTGTTCGGCTCTCTATTCCTATGCGGGGAAACCGTTGGGAATAGAGCCTGTTCGTAGTTTCTTGAGAGGGAATCCATGTCCATAATTCAGGGGGGAACGACAGTATTTAAAGGGCCCTCTCACTGCCATCAGTCATTTGGTAATCGTAACGCTGTCACAAGGCTAATGATCTGTTGAGCTCTGGTAGTTGTAATCAATTCTACTGAAGACTTTGCGACCATCCAATGGATATACCAGGTTGCCAAAGAGGACAACGATTTCATCTATCATGAAATGACGTAAAACGCTGACAGCTATTGGAAGACAAATCCTTTCCGTCAAGGACCCACTGATCCCTGGATTTCTAGAACCTCTTAGGTCACCTAATTCCAGTGGCAGTGCAATAGGCCCTAGCCGCATGAATCTAGATGAGCGGACGCCGACTTCTCAAGGTAACCTTCTCATTTATAACAGTGGTTCAAGCAGGAGACATTCAAGCAATACCATCATCAAAGTAATGCCGAAGGGTATCGCTTTGTGTAAATTTAACCTTATGGGCTTCGATTCTTTATGAAAGTCAAATATATTCTTTCCGTGCTCTTTAACATTCTGAGCACAGTCCCGTATTTTTAGGTCAAAATATAACAAAGTTTTAGTTTTTGCTATTAAACTTTCACTATGAAGTCGCGACGGATTGGTTGATATGTCTGGAAAGAGAGAATCGAAATAAACATTTTGCTTTCACAACCTTTGAGCTACCTCTAGTGGCAACAGTACGTAATAGATAAAAGTGTGGCAGCTGGCAGGCTCTCTGTTATCAGCTGTCGACCACTCTGCCCACCCCCTCCCCCGCAATTGCGTACCTAGTGGACCCCCCGCAAATCTGTACTCAGTACGCAATTGCGCATGCTCACTCTTTTCTATCGTAAGCCACCTTCCCCCCGAAAATGTGACCTATCATTCGTCACTTAAAAAATGATGGGTCTGTTTTGACGGAGGGGGGGTTCGAATGATAGGTCAAATTTGGGGGGGGGAGGGTGCCTTCCTAAGGAAAAAAGTGAACGCACGCAATTGCGTACTCAGTACTGATGGGGGTCCACTAGGTATGCAATTGCGGGGTGGGGGGCGTTAGCGTGCAGAGCATGGCTCGACATCTGATAATAGAGAACGTGCAAGCTGCCACACCCTTACCTATTATGTACTCTTGCTAGTGGTTAAATCAGTATACGCCAAAAACGATTTTGGGGGCCCAAAAAAGGCCATTTTCGAGGCAATTGGGTTTTTCAAAATTACTGCCAAATATCGCGGATTTTGATTTGTTTATACAGTCTTATTGCACTTTCGTCAATGCCTGTTAGTTAGAGTTCATTGATTCAAACCGGAGATTTGGCTGAAAAACCATATTGGCAAAACTGCAATTATTTTGTTAAACATCTATTCCCAAAACTACACAATGGATTCACCTGATTTTTGGCAGGATAAAAATTGGAACTATTGCGGAGGGTCATTTTTCTTGGTTTGAGCTAAACGGTGTCCAGTTCGAGAAAACTTAATGCAAAGTTGCGAAATTTCGCCTTGTGTCTTGCGATGGATTTAGCCATAATCTATCATAATCCTCGTTAATGGTATCTACTTACAAAGGACTTGCAGTTTTTCCGTTAAAAATGGTACATACATGCTTTTTGTTTATTGCTATCATTCCATTCTAAATTTCAGAATTTAGAGATGCAGTTTACACAATTGCATAAGCAAAGTTAAAATCTTTCAAATCAGAATTTTATTCTTGTCTCGATTTTCAAAATATTCTTCAGCTGCTGGAGGGTAATCCCTAAACTAACAAAATTCGTAACCAAATTTGCAGAATATCCAATTTGTTGGTTTATTTAAAGCATCCTGGCGCAGTTCATCTAAAACTTTTCGCAAAGCATACACAAATAGTAATTTTAAATAAAGCAAAACTACCATTTTTCTAAAATTTTCAACTATAAAAAGCTGTCTCCGAAAAATTTGCGATAAATTTAGCTTTAATTAATCTTAGCCAACGTACTGCTTCACTGGTTTTGCCTTTGAATAATACTGTACTACGCAACGCACACACACTTTGTTTATTGATACTGACTTATTCAAAATTCAAAAATTTACAAATGCAATTTACACAAAAAATGCACTAGCATTAGGTGCTTTAATTAGATGTAACTGATGACAAATTAATATTTTTAAACATTTTTACTACGGATTAATCCGTAATTGCAAAAACTCCAAGTTGGCAAAAATTGGTCATGATATGTGTTAGATGCAATAGATGCCAAATTAATCGTGTTGAGCATTTGCATAGCCCCCCCAAACCCCCCGTCTTGTATTTAGGGCGCATCTCAGATACTTTATAATCGTGCATTACTGTTAAGCAGAATCAACGTTCTCAGTACCTTTTCAACGATTAAATTATGCTTCACTAAAGAAATTATCGAAATTTTCTTTAATAAACAATTTTTGCACCAAAAACACGCTAAAACAAACTTACCTGGACTCAAAATCTTAACGGGACGCAAGTTAACCTTAGCGGGACGCAAGGTTGACGCAAATCCGAAAACCAAAAACCCTTGTCTGGGGGTTGCGGAGCCCACCAGAACGTGAAGACTTTTTTGCAGTTACCAGGCCTCATAAAATCAAAAAAGTAGGAAAAATGTAGAAATATTTTGTAAAAAAAGTAGGAAAGGAATAAGGGTAAGGCAAGGCGAAGGCAGCCAAAAACTATTTACAAGTACTACAAGTACTGACCGTTTACAATTTACATTTAAAATACTATTTATAGCTTAATTACTGCAGCAAGTGCAAGTGGAAATTCGCTACCGCTTTACAAGCCAACGAAGCATTTCTTTCATACAAGGGATATTCTTGGATGTCGACGAAAGAAACAGAAGACGTTTGTGCGTTGGATTTGCTGGAAACAGATAGCATGCAGTGACACGTGTCGCTGCTTCGTTCAACCGACAAATATTTCAGCAATTTTCGTGTGCGGCAAGATATCGTAACTATTTTTACGACTGTCTGTCATCTGACTCAAACGACACGAGGGTCAAATATAGCGACAGATTTCTCGCAAGTTTGGCAACAAAGGCCCGAATTAGCAAGAACGATGCTAAGGACATTATACAGGAGTGTACGGAAGGACCGGTAAAGCTGTTCCAGATGACAATTAAGAATGAAGCTGGGCGAGAGCCATGCAGAACTACAGACTGCAGTGCGTCCCCCTTACTACAGAGAAAACCAACGCAGCAAGAAACTTGAAGCGCAAAAGAGAATCTGATTAAGTTCAGCTGGTGATCAAGAATAGTTACCTAACTCGATATTTGGCCTGTTGCATGCTTTTGAATACAAGTAAAACAGGATCGGATCCAATACTTCGCGAAGAGCAGCGGCGTTTTAAGTTAAGTTTAGAATAAAATTTTTTACAATGAATTTAATTGATTTATTTAAACAGACAGGGTCAGCAAGTTGACTGCGATGGGACAACAATGAGAATATCTTAAAAGATTATAAACGTTATTCTGTTAGGTTAAAGCTTTCGTGCATATGAGTGGATTACGTTCAAGATTTCTTCCTATTCGTTTTCCGGCCGATGAGGCTTCGAAGGTCGTTTGTCACACTCTTAGTTATTATGTACTCTTTTATTATTACGCTTACGTTATTATTATTATTATTATTATTATTATTATTATCATTATTATTATTACAAGACTAGTGGCTAAGTGGTTTCTATGTACTATGTTCTCGATAAGACATTAATTTATTCAGCCAGTTTATATGGTTGTATTTGCCTCACAGAAGTGTTGCTGAAGTCTTCTTTGCTAGAGGCAAATACAACCATATATTCAGCCAGTTTATATGGTCGTATTTGCCTCACAGAAGTGTTGCTGAAGTCTTCTTTGCCAGAGGTGGGTATGTCCTCGGAATCTTTCCTGAAGAATACAGAATACTCCTATTAGTTTTTATTTTTTACTTTTGTGAGTAACAACCTTAATCCAACCGGGGTTAATAAACCTTTTGCTTTTTTCCTTTTCATTTTTGTTTTTCTAGCCTTTTTAAAGTATAACTAACTTTAAAATCAAAATCAAATATCAGCATTAAAATTGTTTATTAAAATAAACAAGTTTATACTCACTATTAAATTGACACAAAAAATTCACGAATTTTAATACCGTCGAGCTTCTGTTAACTATTTATTTCCGAAAACATTAAGACTGATGGTGAAAATATTTTTGTACCAACAAAAACCTCACAATTTTTGAATGATCAGCGCTCACACCAATTGCTCTGACGTCTTTTATGTGCATATTTACCGTCACCACGATCAAGCTAAGAGTCAAACTACAAATCCACATATGTTTTCCAGAACAACTATTCTTTAATTGTTGTCAGATAAGCTATAAAAAATTAAAATAACAGATTTGTGCTACAACCAGCATTTCCAAAAATTACAGCTGGAACAAACACATTCCAATTTTAAATAGCAAGTGAAAAATTAGGCCATAATCAATTTGTATTAATGACCATCATAAATTAAATTCTTTACAGATTATTGGCTGCAATAATCATTATCAGCACACTTCATCAAAGAAGTTTGTTTCAATCAATTCTATTAAAAGTAAGACAGAAACAAAAACTTACAAATATGGCTTGATTCATGAAGCATTCCAACATCAATATACTAACGATACTCTCAAACACCAATATACTAACCATACTCTTATCCACGTAACTGGATTGAATCACATTGAAGAATATTTTACTTCTAACGACTTTTAATTAAAGATTTCATGGATTAAATAGAAACGTAATTGACATAAGATCAGATCCTAAACCTTCTATATGCGTAGCGTGATAAAAATCTCCGCCAAACAACGCCGGGCTTTTGGACATTCCTGTGCATGTTGGGTTTGTTTTCCTCAACTAAACCTTTCATTTTCGTATTCAGCGCATTTATACCTACACATTCATAATCTTTTTTTACCATTATTGTTTGGTTAATTAGTATAGTTAACAATACTAATAATAATAATAATAATAAACTATTATTATTATTATTATTATTATTATTATTATTATTATTATTATTATTATTATTATTATTATTATTATTATTATTATTATTATTATTACAAGACTAGTGGCTTCGTTACACAGTTTATATTAAGCAATACACATATATGATGATTAGGTACAGACATATTATATTTTTTAGATATTTCAGCAAATAAATACATGTTTTCATTATATGTTTTTGTTTCTCTTTCTTGGGGGCATATCGTCTTGCTCCTCTTGTAAGCATTTTGTGTCAAGATTTAATGTCACACTTCAATGTGATATCAGAATCAGCCAAGAGAATTTCATTCACTTTCAGAGAATTAAGAATGGTTTGTTAACGATACTAATTAGTCCTATACTCTAATTGGGGTCCAATTTCTTCCGAGCTTTATACTTTATCCGACCATTCTTAAATCTGAAATCAAAGCTATAAATATAGATATTGTAATAGCCTTTAACTTTAAGTATTATCAAACTATACATAATTTAAATTTCTCATTTATTGCTCGTCATTAATTTTAACTTTTGTTTTCTACATACAAACTTACATTCAAAATTTAATGGCAGTAGATAATCCACAAAATCATGCATTCTTTGGTAGTCGCAAAAGACGTGACTGATAAAATCACAAAAAACTTATTTTATCAACATTTCCAGTCTTCTACTTTTGTGTCAAAAAAGGCGTATGTTACAGAACATGGATAATCTGAGATCCAATCCTGTTACTCCTTTATAAAGCATTCTCAAATTAGAACTGTACTAAATCAGAAGTCACGGATCAAAGGAAGGGAAAACTAATTTTTTCTTTCAAAATAACCACCACCAAAATCCTCCGCAAAATAACGCGCGCCTTTAAGCTCTCCCCCCCCCCTGTTCGCACGAATGATTCAATTAAAAAAGTTCAAGAAAACAAATTGTAGGTTTCATTATTTTCTACAAATTGACGATGAAAAATTCCATTGTTATTGTTATCGTAAAAGTTAAGGTAGTTTATTAACATAATTATTATTATTATTATTATTATTACAAGACTAGTGGCTATGTGGCCATTGGTTTGGTCAAAATGCTCCAAGCCGTTATCAGGCTTTTATTGGCTTCTTGCAGCTGTCCCACATTTAGATAACTACGTAAAGTAGTGAGACACA
>JASAND010028625.1:0-21704 GCA_030248195.1 Trissonchulus latispiculum
GGTAGCCTATTAAAATTTCTTGCGGATAGCGAATGCAAAAATTTGCCGCTGGACTAGCGAGTTTGAGTCAGCGAAAATTTGAAATATTTTCATATTTTTTGATGTCTAAAGCATTTTTATAAACTGTTCTTTGAAATATAGACAACAGCTGAAGTACAGAAAGTTCTCGTGGCAACAAATTACAGATAAAGTGATCGAACCCAATAAAAATAGCACATTTCAATCTCATTTTTACTTGTTTCAATTAGATATTATGATGGTAAATTGTAGTAACTTGCGAGCTTGCGAGCATTTGATGAGCTCTAGAATTTGCGAAGAAAAAAATTGGAAACTCCTCCAATGGCCACCCTGCGGTACGCGCCTGTCTGTCGTTTTCTAATATAGTGGTATATTATGCATCCATTTCGACAAAGGATGAAGGATCAAATTGTGGTCACAGGCCGCTTTTTTGCATTTTTCGCTGGTCGCTAAAACTTAATTGCAGAAATAGGACTATACGGCCGTAGCGATAACAAAAGCTTCTATGAAAACTCGTGTAGTATGCAACGATGAACACGAAGGAATTTGAGCTTGTCAATTTCATTGTTTTTGTTTATATATATCTTTTCGGCGTAGTTTTTTCGATTTCCAGGCACCATTAAAAAGTTTTTTACTACAGAAGCAGTGGGGTCGTCAATATGGTGGCCCGGCAGCAGCGGTCTCCTAATTGGAGGTCCAAATTCAAGAGCTTGAAAAAATTTGCATAAAAATTGTCATTTTCCAATAATTTTTAGTCAAGAAACGTTACTATTGTTGCGTTAACCCTAATTACAGGGGAAACTAACGACTTGTAACAGTTTGATGTATTGTTGAGTTTCGTAATTTTGTAAAAAAAATTGCAAAAATTCACAAACTTTTTCAAATTTTTTGGCCAGGTTAGAACGGGGCTCTTGAGCAGCGGTACCAGCGGCGGTGGGCCGGAGTCTGGCTATTGGGATCGGGGGCTCGGCAGGGGCCAGGCTCCGGGCCATCCCTAATTTTTTGTAAGAAGTTGCGTATATTTTGTTTAAAAAAAATTAGTTTGATAGACTCAAGACTAAATGAGGGTCTTCCGTCCTATTGGTGCCTATTTCGTAACGGAACATTCTTTACAAGTTGTCTAAAATCTGATTTGTATACTTTAGGCTACTATTGTTTCTGATTATCCCTTATTGCGGTGGCGGTATTGTTATAGTTATATTTTCTAACCAGTCTTGTAACGTCGAGGATTTTCATTTGATAATGTTTCGGATATAAGGTATGTTTAGGTTTCGTTGTATGGTTACTATTGTTGTTTTATTGAAATCGGTGAGAAAATAAAGGAATTGTAACAGTTTGATTTATTTTCGTGTTTCGGAATTTTCTCAAAAAGCGAAAAAATTTTTCTACTTTTTGGACCCGATGAGCACCGGGGCCCCATGACCGGGCCGAGGAAAGATCCCGGTGCACTCCTACTGTATTATGCCAAACAGTGGCCCAGCGCAAATAAAATGCCCATTGGCGTTTTTATCTGGTTGCGGGGGGGCTTTTTTGGATTCCCCAATCCCTCTTGCCATCGCTACTAAACTGTGATATTTGTGTAGAAAGTTGTGAGTTTAAAGCTATTTTCTTCTTCAGAATTCGAGTTTTTGGTTGTTTTGGTATACCATTTAAAAGACTGGTATGCATGGCGCAGGTTTGTGTGAACAAATATTTACCGAATTTTTTTGTAAACTTACAAAAACAAGTATGTAATTTAGCTTCCAAAATGTCGCCCATGAGTGTTTATGGGCGACATTTGGATTACTCTTGCTAAAAGTAAATGGGAGATTTCCGATTGTGAAAACAATATATATGTTTAGATGTAACCTTTTTTCTAGTATTGATTTGATTGTGTCCTATGGTTGATTGCTGTCATAATAGTATTAGTTAGAGTTTTTTGGTTGGTGTGGCATTGGGTTTTTGGCTAAAATTTGATTGAAGTCGATCAAATGATGAGACGTTTGTTGGCGGCAGCAACGAGATAGATAGAGATGGATTGAATATAATAGTAAAATACACAAACTAGAAAAGTATCGTTTATTCTAGATTTTTATGAATTTTTCGTAAATAGTACATACTAGTACTAATTTTTGGTTCTTTTTTCGTTTGTCGTTTTACAATAATTTTTTGATAGGCACTGTTTTTATGCTACAGTTCATTTTTTTCCTGTTTATTTAAGATATAATTTGTTTATTTTTCAAAAAATGTGCTGATTTTTTTTAGCATCGCCTATTATAATTAAAATATTTTTAGACCAATTGTATCAGGAAAGGCGCGCGGAGTCAAACGATCGTATACAGGAGCCATGGGTAGTGTACCGGCGTGTGCGACTACGGATAACAGCACTGAGCAACGTGCTATCCCGATAGCGTAGGACTACGCTTTTTTATTATGACTACAATGATACTTTTTGACGTGTGTAATGTAATTTTAATGTATTAAATGATTGTGATGACAAAATAAAAATTCTATTTGAATTATTTAGTAACGGTAATTGTCATTTTCTGTTAGCATGTTTTAACATATATAAAGAGGTATTCGTTTTCTTAGCTACCATTCTATTTTTTAAAAATTTCGCTTAAAATATATTTCATTATGTTTAGAGCGATATTCGCTCGTGCTGTCCGGCGGTACAACCGTCCACAGGAGACCTCAGGTCAGGTGCCGCGTGGTAACCGCGTTGGGACTGGTACAACAACTGAGTATCCAGAGACGATAGAGTGAGAGTAATAATATTGGCTTCGCCTTACGCATTTCGCTGTTTCATAATTGAGCTTTTTGATGCTAATATGCAGTATCATTTAAGTCATTTTACACTACTACACCATTGTATGCCTAAAGGAACGTTTGTATTTCATGGAATTAACAATAAGAACTGTGCTGTAGAGTGCAACGTTCACTCCCCAAATGTACTGGTATTTTTTCTGTGGTATATATGTTTTTTAGACTGTCCTCTGGAGAGGATTAAGGAGAGAATCATGATTTTGGTGAACCACATTTGGGATAATTGTTTTTTACTTTTCACCTATTGTACAGTATTCTGATTATCTTATCATGTTTATAGTTATTCTCACATTTTTATTTGTTGTAAGGACAAATATGAGCTTATGTGTTTGTTCGGTTGTTACTGGGTTTTGTTTCTTTATTGCTTATTTTGTTTCAAATAGCAGCCTTCTAATCTACAGTCAATTGTTTATGTTTATTTTGTCCCATTTTGTTTGAAAAGCTGGCTGTAATTAGTTTTTTCCGATGGGTTTTGTTTTGTCGTTATTTACATGTTCTGTTTAACTTTAAAGATTTTTTTATCAGTGTTCTTTGTACACTGATAATTCTCCACATACAGTTAAAATGCAAATTACAGAAATTTATCTTCTTCTGACAGATGTCATTTGGATTCTTTGATTGTTCCATTTTATGTACAATAGCGTTTACCAACGAAAAATAATTATATTTTCTGGGTTTTGTTTACATTCTGTACCTAATGATGCTTAGCGTTTTAATTACAAAGAAGCAGTGTTTTGTATTCCTGGAGAAGGCGTGCAATTGGTCACTTTTCTATGGAAAATAGCAAAGAAAATTTTGGCGACTAAGTAAGGTTACACCAAAGTTAAGGAATAAAAATTTTAAAATGGTCGTAACCTTTTCGTATGTTCATTCATTTGTTTTCACATATTTACCCTTTATGCCAGGGTTCGCTCCCTACACCTCCATTTTCTTCCACCATGGTTTGCTTTTTGTATTCGTTCTTTGTTAAATGTAATATGCATATTATATTTGCGATATTTTTTTGAAAGGGTAGGCAAGAAAAGTTTTCAGTTTATGAAGCAAAATTTAATTGTATCTTTGTAAAGTTTTGAGCTACAGTATTTTTTTTGGAAAATTATACTTCTTCGGTGCACTGGTTTTTTTCCTTCGTTTCTGTGAAGTCAAAGCCAATAAAAGGAACTAATCTTTGTAACTGCTCGTGTTTATTTTGTCTATCTGATTTGGTGAAACTGGTTTCATTGCTGTTGGTGTAACTTAGATGTTAAAATTATACCTTTTTTACGGAATAATTTTGTTAGGAATAAAATTGTATACATGTGTTAAGGAAAACGCGAGTAAATTAGGAATCTTTGTTTAGTTATACATTTTTGGTGAAAAATAGAAAAAAGAATGTTTCTAACCTTACACTGATGGCGTCGAGGACGAAATTACAATGAAACAAAGAACAGGAAACGTGTCACGTTTTTCCATTGTGCTGCGGGTAAAGAGTCAGTATATTTGTCAGTATTTCTTTGTTATTTTCTTGTAATTCTCTCTTTCAGATATGCTCTATGGTCAGATTATTGTTCAGGACTGACGTATTGCAATTATGTTTTGTTTTGTGTTGTTATGTATATAGTTTTAATTCTGGGATTTTAGTTTTTTCCAGTTGGCATTGTTTTGTTTGTTCTAAAAATGAATTCTACTTTATATTCATATATCTGCAAACACGATGGTTGTTGGTTCAGTTCATTATGCTTTATTTTATTCTCTAGTATAGTATCTTGTTTCATTGCGATTTTGTGAATATAATTATTTTTACGAGCTACTTGTGATTAATTCGTGTTTTATTATACTGTCTATTCTGCTAATAGTGGTAGCTCTCGTAATAATTTGTTTTTGTTTTTAAAATGGAACTGCTTATAGTGTGCAGGACCCTGCATATCTTTTTATGTGCAAACCTCTACGTAAAACACAAGCACCGAGGGAACAGGCTGAAAGGGAAAGGGAAACATCAAGGAGGCCGAGGGATTAGTGAAATTGCGGAATTAGTTAAATGCCCTAACTTTGTTTCTCTATAGTGAAAAAGGCTAACCCAGCTTGTTGCTTTATCTTGTCGATCTAGTGGGTAATGTTTCGGTCTTGCTTGTATGTTGATATGTTTTGTAAAAAAATTGTTTTTTTGTATAAAAATGGAAAAAATATGTTTTTTGTTTAAACCCAGACGGGGCCCGTCAACAGCGCCCGTCAAAAATTTATATGTTGAACATAGTGTTGTTTTATCGAGACGGGCTTTCGGGCGATGTTTTGGGCTTCGTACTAGGTAGTTATAAATGTGAAAAAAAGGATATTGTTCTTCAGAGAATAACAAAAAATTCTATTGTTAATAGCAAACGTGCGCTACTTGTATATTGTTTATGGTTATGAATTTGTTCCATATGTCACTGTCAGTTACAGTTTTTTGTTTTATTTCAAATTAAAACATCTGTTTTATTGTGCCTAGACTTATAGGAAAACGGCTAGGCATACGTCATTGGGTGATTGTTTTGAATCTGGTTAGGCTAGATTTGTAGTTATACATTTTATATGTATAACGGGCGATGTTTTCGGCTTCCTAGCAGGTAGTTATAAATCTGAAAAAAATCTGTTTTTTGTATAAAAAAACATAAAAAATATGTTTTTTGGTTCAAACGAGACGGGCTCCAAATGAGCGCCCGTCAACTGAGCCAGTCAAGATTTTATGTGTTGAACATAGTGTTTTTTATCCAGACGGGCTGACGGGCGATGTTTTCGGCTTCCTAGCAGGTAGTTATAAATCTGAAAAAAATCTTTTTTTGTATAAAAAAACATAAAAAAATATGTTTTTTGGTTCAAACGAGACGGGCTCCAAATGAGCGCCCGTCAACTGAGCCCGTCAAGATTTTATGTGTTGAACATAGTGTTTTTTTATCCAGACGGGCTGACGGGCGATGTTTTCGGCTTCCTAGCAGGTAGTTATAAATCTGAAAAAAATCTTTTTTTTGTATAAAAAAAACATAAAAAAATATGTTTTTTGGTTCAAACGAGACGGGCTCCAAATGAGCGCCCGTCAACTGAGCCCGTCAAGATTTTATGTGTTGAACATAGTGTTTTTTTATCCAGACGGGCTGACGGGCGATGTTTTCGGCTTCCTAGCAGGTAGTTATAAATCTGAAAAAAAATCTTTTTTTTTGTATAAAAAAACAAAAAAATATGTTTTTTGGTTCAAACGAGACGGGCTCTAAATGAGCGCCCGTCAACTGAGCCCGTCAAGATTTTATGTGTTGAACATAGTGTTTTTTTATCCAGACGGGCTGACGGGCGATGTTTTCGGCTTCCTACCAGGTAGTTATAAATCTGAAAAAAAATCTTTTTTTTGTATAAAAAAACATAAAAAAATATGTTTTTTGGTTCAAACGAGACGGGCTCCAAATGAGCGCCCGTCAACTGAGCCCGTCAAGATTTTATGTGTTGAACATAGTGTTTTTTTATCCAGACGGGCTGACGGGCGATGTTTTCGGCTTCCCAGCAGGTAGTTATAAATCTGAAAAAAAATCTTTTTTTTGTATAAAAAAACATAAAAAAATATGTTTTTTGGTTCAAACGAGACGGGCTCCAAATGAGCGCCCGTCAACTGAGCCCGTCAAGATTTTATGTGTTGAACATAGTGTTTTTTTATCCAGACGGGCTGACGGGCGATGTTTTCGGCTTCCTAGCAGGTAGTTATAAATCTGAAAAAAAATCTTTTTTTTGTATAAAAAAACATAAAAAAATATGTTTTTTGGTTCAAACGAGAAGGGCTCCAAATGAGCGCCCGTCAACTGAGCCCGTCAAGATTTTATGTGTTGAACATAGTGTTTTTTTATCCAGACGGGCTGACGGGCGATGTTTTCGGCTTCCTAGCAGGTAGTTATAAATCTGAAAAAAAATCTTTTTTTTTGTATAAAAAAAACATAAAAAATATGTTTTTTTGTTACACCCGGTTGCGCCTGTAATCAGTTGTGTTGAGTGTCAGCGGAAAAAAAGAAGGAATTCAAGAAAAAAAGGACGATGCAGAAAAAAAGGCAAAAAAAAACATTTTTGTTTTGGGCGAATGAATTGACAGCCAGTTTTTGCCAGCTTAGTAGGGTACATAAAGTTAGCTAAATTGAATAGGGTTATAAGCTACCGAAAAGCTGAATCGAAAAACTTACTTCAGGTTTGTGTTCTGCAACCCACAGAACTTATAAAATGCAACTTATGCAATGTGGGTAACAGGGGGTCGGCTCCCCTTACATTTGACCCCCTCGCCTGCTTATTTTGTGCTGTCTGCTTATTTATGTATTATTGATCCCTTTCTGTTATTTGTGGGTAGCCCACTTTAATATTTTGTCCCACCTTGGGTATTCCGAGGTGATGTCAATTTTATTTGTGCCCCGTGTTTTTCTTCACGCTGAGTTCAAATATCGCAAAATTTTTCGATTTCGCTAAATTCGATTTTTTCGATTTCTAAGGGGGGATCAAGGGAAACCGAAAAATTTTTTGCCTTCGATTTTGTTGAAAAGATGAATATGTTATGTCAGTCTAGCAGCGACTACTCATTAACTATCATCCATAAACTACATCACATGGGCGATGCAATCAAACTAACGTTTGCATTTTTATAAACTATTTCATAACATTTTCTTCCCCCTTTCTTCGAAGCTATTCAGGTCTCCAGAAAGGAGGATTGACGAATGCCATTGCCGAGGATTGACGAATCTTAGGTAATCTTGGAGCAGCCAAATTATTTTCTAGTTCAGATTTAGCCTCTGGATACCACCAAAGACCGGTAAAAGACTGCATTTTGCTCCTTCGCAGAACTGTTTGAGCATAATCGCTTGCCGTTCGGTTTATGTAACGCACCTGCCACTTTTCAGAAGCATATGGATTTCACGTTGGTAGAGCTTTAATGGAATATCTGCACCGTATATTTGGATGATATTCTTGTATACAGTGGAACATTTGATGACCATCTAAGCCACATTAGTGAGTCTTATCCTGATTGCGTCGTGACAATCTTAAGTTAAAGCTTAGGAAATGTCACTTTAGTCGCAAAGAAGTGCCGAACTAGGTCATCTGGTGTTTGCCCAAGGTATAACACCGATTTAGATAAAATTAAGGCCATTACAACTTGGCCTGTACCTAAAACAGTGAAACATGTCCGAAGTTTCCTAGGGTTTGCTTCCTATTATCGTCGATTTGTTAAACATTTCGCAAATATTGTTGAACCAATTAACAAACTACTTAAAAAGGACCAAAATTTCACTTGGAATGAACAGTGTAACGAGGCTTTCCTTACCCTCATCACAAAATTAACGTCCGTACCAACGCGTTTCCGCAAACCAAAGAACCCTATAGACTGTATACAGACGCTTCTGGAGTTGGGATCGGAGCAGCCCTTCATCAAATGCAAGACGGCAGGGAAATGTCTATTGCGTGTCCTAGCCGTCCCTTGACAAAAGCTGAAAACATTATAGTGTGAGTGAAAGAGAAGCTCTCGCAGTCGTGTGGGCACTAAATAGACTGCATCCGTACCTCTACGGAAGTTCCTTCACTGTGATCACTGATCACGACGCTCTCAGATGGTTATTACAAATTAAGGAACGTTCCGGTAAGCTAGCCCGTTGGGCTCTTACTATTCAGGAACATGCAAAATGCATGAAGATAGAATATCATGCCCGCGTGAAAATGACGCATGTTGACGCCCTCTCTAGAATCCCGGAAATTAATCTAGTGCAAGTAAGACATCCGGTATTCGAGGTACTACATGGGAAAGAACGAGAAGATCCTGAGATGTCTGAGTATTTGCTAACAAAACAGGTACCTTCCGATCCAAGGTTGCGCAAATATATCTTGCGTTATGCTCCACAATATATAGTTAGAGACGACTTGCTGAATCGAAAGAGAAAGATGGTTAACCAAAATGAACAGCTGCAGCTGGTTGTACCAGCCCAATTACAGAAGGATATTATGACTGTTTCATAGTGAACCAATAGGCGGTCATTTGGGGCCTGAAAAAACACTGTCCAAAATTTCTCGACATTTCTTTTGGCCTGGCATGGAAGCTTCTGTCCGTAAACATTGCGCAAGCTGTCTCTGTTGTGCTACTCGAAAACATCCACTTCAAAATCAACATACAGAACTACAACCCATAAGTGTTGAAGGTCCATTTGATCTTGTAAGGTGTCGACATTTTAGATCCGTTGCCCTTAACCTTTAATGGAAATAAATACGTGCTGATGGATTACTTTACCAAATGGCCAGAGGCATACGCTCTCGCGGACACATCTGCAAAGATCATTGCTCGAGTTCTTGTAGCTGAGGTAATGAGCCGTCACGGAGCTTCTTGCTGTTGCTGACGACTGCTGAGCGATAGAGGTTCGTATTTTTTAAGCCTGCTAGTAAAAGAAGTTTGCGATCTGTTAACTACTACAAACGTTTTTAGTACAGCTTATCATCCACAAACCCAAGGCTTAGTTGAGAGATTTAATCATGCACTAGCTGTCTATGTATACCGACAAACAGCAAAAAGAATGGGATATATGCTTGTTAGCTTTGCACTGGAACATACTCTTCTACAAACTTAAGTCCGTTTCAATTATTATATGGTCGTCATCCTATACTGCCTCCTGAAGTTGCATTGACTCCCCGTCATACTCAATATCAAGAGGAATTACGCCTGTCTGGCTTGCAATAACTTTGAGAAATGCATTTGAAAGGGTGCGGCGCGCCATGGCTAAAGCGCAAAATTCACAAAGTCAAAATTATTATAGTTATCTTTACGATGCCATCGAGCGCGGCGATTTGGTGATGCTGTATGACCCGCGCACACGTAAAGGTCTGGCTTCTAAACTGATATTCCACTTTCACGGTCCTTTTCTAGTTACTAAGACTACTCAAAGCACTGCCTATATTGAGCCTACCCCTGGGATGTCCGTAAGGTGGCCAAACCATGGGTGTCCAAACTGCGCCTGAAGTTATATCGCAAGACTGCTGCTACACCAACCCCTCAAACCGTTGATAACAATACTTTGGTACAGATGGGTCTTGAAGCAGAAGGTTCAGAGGACTCAGATTGACTAGTAGTGTTAATAGGATCAATTTTTTGTGTCCGTACTCCATAGTGCTACTCATCAGAAGAAATGTCCGTCTGAACGGCTAAAAATGATCCAAGTAGTGTCCGTTAAAGCGTCCGTACCAGTTAAGCAATTTAATGGGTTCATTAGTTTAGTTTATTCTATTTATGCTTTTTGTTTTTAAGGGAGGAAATTTTCTTTTCCTTTTCTTTTTTTTGCGAAACTAGAAACTTGGACCCTTTTTCCTTTTCTTTATTTAAAGAAGACAGAGTCACTAGGCTGTCTCAGGTGTAGCGGGAATACCGAATGAACAGTGCAAGCCACTACTAGGATTGCGCCACAATGGATAGCACACCTGGCTTGAGGAGATCCAGTCCTGGGGAAGCCTCGCCAATAGATATAACTCTATAGAAATATTACGTAACCTAGCTAGACTAAACCTAACCCTAGAAACTACAGATTACACGTTAAATTTATTACAAATATAGGTGCAAGGCCGGTGCACTACACACGTACACACAGACAGTTATCATTCAACACAACAAGGCCGTCTGGCTGACATACCTGCGGGAGACAGGGTAGCACATTGGAGGAGACAGGGGAGCAGGTGGGTACACCCGACTGTCCCACAAGACAGACACAAGCAACACTTACTGATAAAAGCAAGTAAACGGAAGTGTCTGCAAACAATATGCAAATTAGTATGCAGGCGCAACAAAAATGTAACCACCCCGGATACACATATGCATATACACTACACAGGTCTCAGTCAATCGTGTTTAAGCAGTCCAACCTAGTGACTTGCGAAACTATTCCTGCTAGCCTTAATAAAGGCAACGAAAACAGCGTATGCGAAGAGCCTTCCTGAATTCGAAAAAAGTAGTTTAATGTCACTTTCGCGAAGGTCTGCTTGATCTTTCCTTCGCAAGTCTTGTCTTTCACAGCAGGACGTTATATTATATTAATTAGGAAGCAATATATTAATTACCTCTCAAAGGTTTAAGCTTAAACGTGCTTTTCAACTAGTAGCAGTTAAGTTGACAGGCACCATATTGTTTGTTTTCACAGCAGTCAGAACGACTGCAAATGCACAAAGGACTTTGCATGTCCTTCGCGAACACTCATCAAAATGTTGGTGTCGAATGGGTTCGAGAAACTGCTATTCGCGAAAATAAGAAAATTATTTCTGACCGGGACGGTATATGTGAGCTATGTTATGAATGTATTATGTATATGTTAGAAACGTAGCAATTGTTAATGTATCAGAAAGAAACAATGAAACTAAACAGAATGAAACCGCTTTCTTTTCGTTTCTTCTTTAAATTAAAGAAAATTTGCTAAATGTCTTTTTTATTATTTAAACAATTCTTCTCATTTTCTTTCTTTTCTTTCCCCCTAATATTCCAACGTGGCTGTATTAGCTCCATGCAACCGCATAATGACAACTGCACGAAGTTTGTACAGAAGCAGAACCCTAACATTATCAAGTTTCCGGCACCAAACGAAAAAAGACAAACAAACGGGCAATTATGAATACGTCTCTACAACCTACTTGCATGGTATATTTTTAGCTGCTTCATTATCTGCTTGAACATCTATCACATTTGTGTACGTCTTAGATGCCAGAACAGATTATTGCGGTTGGTCACTTACTGGAGCCTTTCGTAAGATCTTGCATATTCACAAAAGATCCATGCAGACATCCGGGATCAAATGTCGAATTGCTTCAACTTCTTGTCTCATTAACTCCTCTAATTAATGTAACATTCATAGAGAACGACTCGTCGCAGAATATGAGTAGTTTTGATATGGTGGTTAATGGTAAGAAACATTGACTTTCGCATTATGTGTTATGACGTTGTGAATGTATTCATAAGCACTGCTTGCTGCTTTATATATCCGGTCCGGCGTAAATATAAACGGTGTTCTATGCATGCCCTAAGTTTGTTCGTATAATACATTTGCTACATAATAGTCGTATAGTTTAATTGGTAGTGTAGGTATTTTAAGACTAATTTGATTTTAATTTGTGTAGGATTGGCGGATATTTCTATCAACATGTACACAATTACAAAAGGTCGAAGTGAACTGGTGGATTTCACCTACTGCCTTACTGTACCTAGAAATGCATGGGTTATGAGTCGCCACAGTAGGATAGTGCAAAGGAAATACTGGTGGATTTTTGCATTTCAAAGGAAAGTTTGGACTTGTATCACTTTGTTCTTGCTTATCATTGGATGCAATAGTTATATCTTCAGCAAGTATTCGAGGCATAATTCAAATGTGGTTCTCAAATGTCAAGATATATTCTTATCAGCTCTTGCGTATAATTACTCAACCAGCAAGGTTTTCACTTCCAGAACAAAGCTAAACACTCAAGTCAGCGATTGTTTCGGATTGTAATATCACTACTTGGATTTACTATTATCCAGTTTTATGCGTCAACGGTTCTGATTCATATTTACCATGATATTCAAAGAGCAGATGCTGATACAAAATTTCAAGATATCTTTACGATGACAAAACAAGTAAGGACTGCTATCGTTTAATATTGTTTCAAGCTGCACACAATTTTTGAAAATGTTGGAGTTCTGCATTTCAAAAATTAAACCAATTTTACCAAGCTAGTGCAGGAGTGGCCTTAATTTTTTCCCGCAATTTCCTTTACTAAACCTACCGTAACTATAACGTTTAGCGACTTTCAATTCAGCAATTATACTGATTTGTATTTAATCTTTAAGCAATTTTGCTATTTCGTATTCAATCTTTAGCAGTTATGCTATTTGGTATTCAATCTGCTATCTCTGTTAATGCATAGGTTAACAGAAGCGATCATAGGTTAACGCGGGGGGTCTGGGGGGGTCCAAGCCCCCCCCCCCGAACCTGGACAAGGTACAAGCCCTACCGCCGTCGGGGACAAGGAGTGACGGTTACAAAGCCACTTAATATTTCTACTGCTTTACTTAATATTTCTTGAAGCGTGCATCTATGACATAAAATCAAAGTTAGTTCAATAAGATTAAACGTTATGAATTTCAGGGGTCCACTTAGCATTTATCCGATCAGCCTGCTTTGGTAGATAGCATAGGTGTGGCCGAAAAATGGCGGGAATTCAGATCTTAGCTGCTCTCCTGCTATGTGCAGTGGTCATGTTTCTGTGCCGATCCCCAGTTTCCACAACTACCAGCATAATTAATTAAAAATTACTGCTGACTAATACAACAAATGTTGCCATGTTGTAATGAGGAGACGGTGTGTCTTTCCCCTATAGGGTGTGTTTTAGTGAAGTGAATATATTTATGTATGTCTGGGTTTTGTGTTAAGTGTAGCTATATAACTCTATGTTTATTTTATTGTTATTTTTCTATGTTAGATTCGTTCCTACAAATGGCCTGTCCATTTGTGTTTTGTCTATTTTGTATTCTTTTACCTGTTGTGTTCTAAATCATGTATTGTCTTCGTCGTCAGCTACTTTCGTTAAAGCTATTCTACGCATAGATCAGATGATTTGTGTAGTTGCAATGGCATGATCTTTCCTGACTTTTGCGTGATTTTTGGGTAGCCTACACAGTGGATTAAAAGATTATTTTCAAAAATGTTCGAGAGATTAGTTTGAGTGCGCGTAGCGCACGAAAGGTAATCGGGAGGAATTTTTTGGTTTGATTCGTTACACAAGTACTTTGTAACATGGTAATCCATGCGCCCAGATATTAGCCCTCGCATCGCACGGAAAACCCTCGCACGCCGCTCGCGTGCCGCACACTCGGAGTTTCCCCACGATGTGAGTACAAATAACTGAGTGCACGAACAGCCGTGCTACAAAGTATATATGTGTCGTGGTCTTTTTGCGAAATTGGTCTTTTCGCGAAAAGACCAACAATTTCTGTCTTTTCGCGAAGTGCCCGGTCACATTGAGAAATTACTTTAAACTATGCACATTTCTGCTACCAGCCCGGTCTTTTCGCGAAAAGACCAAGCGATTTTTGCGAAATACGTCAAATCACAAACGTTATTTATGAAAGCTGACTCATTTATGATGCAAAATTTATGGGGTCTATTCTGTACCAGCAAACACTTAATTAGTTAATTTTTAATTTTCGTGGTTTTATTGCCAGACAGTCTGTCATTCCTGACTGACAGTCCGTTAAAATTATTATATGGTTTATACCCGACATGTGCAGCAGGGCAAATTCTGGGGGGCAAATATTTATGCTTCTCAAGACCTAAACCCATTAACTATATACTAAATAAATAAGTTAAGTGAATACTATAAATGCAAAACCCATGCAAAGTATACAAATTCATCTGCGTAGTTTTAAAATTGTAGCAAATTAGTCTGATCCATTGTGAAATGTGAATTAATGGTGTTCGTTAATACTGTGATATACTGTCATTTATACTGTTTAGGTCTTGAGAAGCATAAATATTTGCCCCCCAGAATTGCCCTGCTGCACATGTCGGGTATAAACCATATATAATTTTAACGGACTGTCAGTCAGAAATGACAGACTGTCTGGCACTAAAACCACGAAAATTAAAAATTAACTAATTAAGTGTTTGTTGGTACAGAATAGACCCAGGGGCGTATCCAGGGGGGTGGTCCAGGGGGTTCGGGCCGTCCCTTTTTGGAAGATTTTTTTAAAAATTCCGGCTATTTTTGGCCCAAATTTGGCCATTTTTGTCAAAAAATTAGGTTCGGACCCCCCTCTTTTCGAGTTGGACCCCCTCCTTTTCAAAATCCTGGATACGTCCCAGAATAGACCCCATAAATTTTGCATCATAAATTAATCAGCTTTCATAAATAACGTTGTGATTTGACTTATTTCGCAAAAAGCCCAACACGCTTGGTCTTTTCGCGAAAAGACCGGGCTGGTAGCAGAAATGTGCATAGTTTAAAGTAATTTCTCAATGTGACCGGGCACTTCGCGAAAAGATCGAAATTGTTGGTCTTTTCGCGAAAAGACCAATTTCGCAAAAAGACCACGACATATGCATGTATGCTTATGTATGTAACGTAACGTCGTAGCACTATAGAAATATGTACTAATAGTACCAGTACTAATAAAATAACCCAAGATTTTTCTTATTTAAAAATTTTAAGTTTCTTTCTAGTCTTGTCTTCTTCACATGTCCCACCTCTTGCTTGTTCCTTTTTGTATTAATGTTTTGTAAGGAAAGGCAGAGCCTTGAAATAGTTTCAATCGGTCCCTGTGTACCACCTGTTTTCGACCCCAAGATAAACGGATGACGTAAGTTTGAAGCTACAGTAATTGGGTGATGAAGTGCAACGCCACAAACAACTATTTTGGCCAAGAACACGCCAATCAGGTTGTCCCGATATCACCTGATATGCTGCAAATGGTGCGGAATTTATTTTGTATTTGGTTGACTCTGGAAGTTTATCCTGTTCCGACTCAGACATCAGTTATGCTTGATGCCGAGTGGTCAGATGGTCAGATGAGCCGATGGGAGGGTCGGTGCCTACGAAGACAAAAAGAGCGTTCCCGGTGGACATTAGCAGTGGTCATGACCAGGTCTAATGGCGCAGGCGTTATACCCATGCGAGCCGGTTCAGACACAATTTGAACCAGACTATTCATGCCAGAGAAAAGTTCAGCATTGCGCCCGGCCTGATTAGTGGGGCCTGAATGAAGCAGCCAGTCAGAGTGGTGGGCATTGAAATCCCCGACTACAGTTATCGGAGAACTGGGGTCGGAAGACAGAATAGTTTCGATGTCGGCAGTTAGGGCATTGAAGATGGCAATGTCCCTGTTGGAGGGGGGGCGATAGCATAGGGCTAAGTAATGGTAGGCACCGGCTGACTGGATCCTGTACCAGCTGTACTCAAAACTCGAAGATCGGTGGTGGAGTGCCGATTGTAAATCGTCACGTACGTGCAGGGCTGTGCCGCCCCCATGCGTCGGGCGGTCGTGGCGAAATAGATTAAAGCCCCTGATCATATACGCGTTGTCGTGGGTGGTAGTTGGATTAATCAAGGATTCACATATCGCGACGACGGCTGGATTTATGGGAGCGTTGTCAAGCCTGTAGCAGAGAGCATCAAAAGTAGTCTGAATTCCACGAATGTTAGTAAGCCAGAGCAGTAATCCTCTTCCAGCATCAAGCTCACCTCCCCGTCGCCGGTTTATAGATGAACTGTCACAAGAGGCAGAGGGACTGTTCCGAGTGTCAGAAGTGATACTGTCTGTTCGTTCGGTTAGAGTAACGAAATTAAGGTCCCAGACGGCGGCAGGGCAGCTAACCCCCACCAGAGAGAGACAGGAAAACTACACCGTAGCAGGCTGCCACTGGACCGTACCAAGGATGGTTAGCCCCAGCTAACCCAAGGAGCCGAAGAGGTACCAGGCCTGCTCGACGCGGCGCAGGCTCACAACTCCCTCGTTTTAGTTGAGTTTTACTTTTAGTTTAGTGGGCAACCAATTTTGTAAATGCCGTGAAAGTGTTAAGATGTCAGTAATACTCGCTGTTCTTGACTACTTTTAGGGTATTCTTAAGCCGCTAATACTGTGTTCTACTGACGCTTATAGTCGTGAGGGAAGGAGTAAATGCATTGATCAAATCGCCAATGATCGATATTATTATTCAAGTGAAGAACTTGCTTTTTGGACATGGGTAAGACAGCACGACTCATTTGAAGTGATGGCGCACGAGCCTTACATGGACTTCGTTCCTATTGCTAGAAAAATGTTATCCGAAGATTCATCACTGGTTTATCCCAACTATTTAGGAATAGCTGCAAGCGTTGCAGATCAAAATGACAAGCTGGTTGTCATAGACGGCGGGACGGAGGTTTTCAGCATGGTTGCTTTTCCTGTACGGAAAAACAATACCGGGCTTTTGCAACTGCTAAATCAAGCCATCACCTTGGCTCTAGAAGGAAACGCTGTTCAAGCGATTGATGAAAAATATTTATTACCACTTATTAGTAGCAGATCAGAATATCCAGTTAAAATCCACTCTTTCAGTATGCAAACGTTTGGCGATCTATTTCGTTGTTTCTATGCATCTACAATGTGTTTTATCTTGATTCTGGTATTGGAAATGATCAGTTTTAAGCTAAGGAAATTGCTAAAAACCAGAAACCTTATATATAACATCGACCACTACATAAATAGTTAGATGTTGGATAGTTTTGAAAATTTTTAAATTTATTTTTTAAGTTTTCATTATTGTCCGAATTTTATGAGTATAATGTATAATTTCATTGTATTGAATGTAATGCAATTGCATGCTGTTTGAAGTAATAACTTCGTCTTGTCTTTTTCTTGCTGTGGCAGACTGGATGAAGCATGAGCATAAAATACCAGTAAAAACTAGAACAATTCAGTAATCTTTCAAAAGGCTTTGGCCCCATTTGTGCACTGCTAATGGGAATGGCAATAGGCAAATTGAATGGCAATGCAACGCCTGGCAATGATGTAGTGAGATCATGGAATTCACAAAACTTAAAACTTTCAAATTTTATTCAGATCACCGGCACAGAATTAATTCCCACAAAAATATATGTACAGAGATAAAGCACTACATAGCAGCAAATTATTAACAGCAAATCCAAATAGTCTAAGTCACAGCTCGGTCAGTTGTAGATCATCAGATTACAAGCGACAAGTTATTGCTATTGGTACATTGTTGTAAGCTTCACAGCATTTGGCTCTTTGTAATACAATAGCATTACAGTATCTCAAAGGCTACACTGGTATAAAGCTTCACTTCAGAGCAACTCGCTAGTCAGGCTATTCTCCTCACAACCTTCGTCGACGACCGTTGGCAAAATCCATCCAAGGGTTTTGGCTTAACTGTGGAGCTAAAAAGACTACTTTTATATTTGACATAATTAATAAATACTGAGAAATTACTATTCTCACTTTACACATACACACATTTCATCCATAGGTTAGCTGTATTGTAATACGAAACTCGGATGCATAAAGTAGTTCTGCAGTGATTCAATTGCATAAGGAGGGAAACTGAATTGTTTATCTGGATACCGGTAAATTTGTAGTAACATCGAGCAAGTCTCATAAAAGCAATATCACGTTCTCGGCATATCAGGTTATGAAATAATTTTTTAATTATTTCAATTGTTAAAACCGCATACTTGGCAAACAGTATCCACAGGTTAGTGGACAAAATTCTTCCATGATTTGTTTGAAAAATCGATCATGACATCTCTCCTTCCATTTATAGCACAAAGTTGCTTTGTCTTTGCAATCTAGAAACACCAAATATGTAATTAAGATAGATAACATATGCCAGAATTTGGACTCAAGATAAGTACGCTGGTCACCGTATATTTATGTATATGTATATGTTTATATGTACATGTATATATTTGTCACGCGTATTCGCCAACTTGCTTGTATGCTTCATTTCATAATTACAATTTTTCACTTGAAATCAGTGCTTACCAGGCAACTGTATTGCCGTTGGCAGATTGGTAGATTGCACATTTGGCTGAGGTGGTTGAGCCGGCAGGGCAACCGGTGGTTGAGGTATATGAGGGAAGGGGTATATCTCCCTCCAACGTAAAAATTCCACCCTATACTCAACATTGCTCTAGCTAGCTGCTAAGTTTTTTGTGCAGCGGGGGCCTGCTCATAATTTCTCATTTCTAAGCGAAATTTACTAGAATTAAACTAAAAAAACAGTTTAAGGCTTGGATGAAATTTAACATGGTTGCAACAAAGAGGGGTCCCTGTTGTCTTAGAAATTATTTGTATAGTATCTTTTTTTACAAATCCCCCCTTGGTTGCATCGAAATTTCAGTACTTCGTTAATGACGTTATTCGCAAATTAGTTTCTGTGACTTGATATCAGTTAAGGTATAAAGAAAACAATTTAGCTTTCTAAATTTATTAGTCAAACTTTAGTTTCAGTCTTTCCTTGAAACTTGAAATTTTTAAGTTTGGTTTTGAGCTTCGATTCTGCTAATATTGCTGCAGTCCAGACTAAATAAAGTAACTAAGATCAGCTACTGAAGCAACAGAATGTCCTGATTATTTATGCATTTCCTATGCATTATTCTAGACATCACTCAGTTTTTAAAATGGTTATGCAGCCCATCCTAAAAATAGCTCAATTTTTGCACGAAATTAGGAGTTAGGACAACTTCAGTAAACAAAAACAAAAAATGGAGGTTGTATAAAACATAAATGTCAAACTCCTTTTGGCTTTTGGTATCTGTATAAGCCCGGTTTATACTTGTCCGTTTTGGCGTAAGAAAATGTTCAACACGGCTCAACTTTTCATACGCCCAAACGGACACCTCTACAGTCTATACGGACAAACGGACAACTTCATTTTAATTGAGTCTGTGCCCAAACGGACAAACGCCCAATTGCCCAAACGCCCAAACGGACAAACGGACAAGTATAAACCTGGCTATAGTTTTGCAGAGCTAATCGCGGACCAGTCTTTATCCGGTGCGCAGATACTCAGACACTCACAAAATTTTTTCACAAGCTCCTCTCGTGGAAAACTGGATACAAAATTTCATTTTTGTTTTCGATTTTTCAAATTTTTTATGTTCAAATTAATCTTTCCTTGAAAAAAATTGCATAACTATCCCAAAACCGAGATTTCGCTTTGAAACCAAATCACAAAGCACATATATAAAATTCTTTTATTTTTGCGCGATATTTTTCGAAAAAGTAAATTTGCACTTTTTAGTCCGAACCGTCACACAATCACTTCCTGCCATTATAGCTGTAAAGTAAACAAATTCAAACTTTGTAATTGATAGAGGACAGTCCACTAAATAGTAAATCCGAAAAAGTCTTGGTAAAGTAAATCCGAAAAACTCAAGCTTCCACATTCGATTTTAAGGTATTTTAGTTATTGTTTCTCCAGTTTTGCACGTAACATTCAGGTTCCATATACAACACAGGTTGTGTCCATCCGTACAACGAAAAACGATTTCAGTTCATGGCAAGCGCTGATATATGCTGAAGAAGACCGACTATTATCGTCCCAACAAGGTTTGTTTACCCTTTTTACACCCAAGACTTGTTTCCCACTTTTCGGAGTATCCCCATTTCAAATGTCAGAAATGCCGCAATCGTTTCAGATAAAAGTGAAGTAATAGAAAAATGACAAACTTAACCTAATGACCAAAGAATACTTTGAAAATATCAAGAAAATCCTTACAACCTAAATAAATAAGCAACAACAATCATTCTTTTTTCGATAAAATTATTTTCAACACGACTTTTTATTGCTCATGATCATCGCAGTCTGATTTATCATTTAGAACATCCGAAGTTGAAATTCTCTTGAAATCTTGGCCGCCCAGGATCGGATCACCAAGACGAGCATCCTTCGCCAGCCGATACAGATCAGGATCATAAAACCGTTTCAGCACCATCAGACCTTCCAGTTCGCCAGAAACGCTACAAGTCTTACAGTGAACCCGGCGACTCTTAACCTGCGGCTCCGCCACAAGTCGAGCCCACTGTAGGCTGGGATCATCCTGCGGTCTGGTACCCTTTCGCAGGATCACATAGGAATACATTTCATAGGTAGGGCTGGAGGAGGGTTTGCCGGAAATCTGGAAGGGATATTAGCGAGCACAGAACAGACAGAAGGTCTTAATGTTGACATGGGGGCAGGCCAGGTCATGTGGACAGGGGGCCAGCACATAGCCAGGATTGCACAGAATTAGCTGACAGTATTCCTCGACAATCTCAGAGATTACAGTCTTCTCCAAAGGCACTGAGGCTTCGGCCAGACAGGTCCGCTGACAATTCTTGGATTCTAAAACAATTGTACATTCCTAATCTCAGCATAAAGAAGAGGCTGTTCGATAACTATACCTATAAATCAAGAGTATATACATAATACCAAGAGTACATAATACATAAGAATATGACAAGCGTCATACGCTATGTATTATCAGCTCACCAGCTCACTACATCCTCTGCACGCTATCGGCTTACCCCCCCCCCCTAAATCAGACCCCCTTATCAAAGCAAATTCGAGCGCTATGCTTTCACGCTAAAGCTCGAAAACACAATAGGCAGTTGGTTCAACGTGCGTCTGTTGCACGCAAACATAGCGGTCGAATTTCTTTGACAATTTATGGGGGGGGGTAGGCCGATAGCGTGCAGAGGATGTAGCGAGCTGATAGTACATAGAAGAATATGCCTGCTGTCATACTCTTATGTATTATGTACTCTTGATAATACATAAGAGTATGACACACAGCTGAAGCTATTTCACTACGCGAGCTGCCGGCTGACACCCTTTGGGATATGCTGAAAAGTCATTCACAAAGTTTTCGTATATACGAATTCCATATACGTTTTGAAATCGTCTTTTTGATGGAAGGAATTCGTATTTTCGTTTTTATAAGCCTTAACTTTTTCCCTTGATCTTCCGGAGCCCTTTTCAAAACTGGCTGTCTAGCAGCACTAAACAAACTTAAGCACAAGGTTGGCCCCTCAAAGTCTGCGTCATCTGACCGTTAAACAACTACTGTACAGATATGTTGATATTACATGTAATGCCTTAGTGCCTATAAAAACAGACTTTGCAGCAAACTCCAGTTTACTAAAAACCTAGCTGCAAAAAGCATAGACGAATAAAAATTCGTATTTTTCAAACCACAGATTCGTCTATACGATTTACTAGAAAGCGTATGAAAACTTTCGTATATCTGTTTTACTTTTGAGCACATCCCTTTATAAATCAATCCTCCCCCTTTTTCCGCTTTATCGAAGAAGTTCGTCCGCTATGTTTGTGGACTTTTCGAATGATCTGAAACCAAAACTGAAACTTTCGGACCGT